>PVKE010032777.1:0-18285 GCA_004027555.1 Craseonycteris thonglongyai
AGAATTTGAGAAGTATGTGGACTTTATAAATTTTATATCTTTTGTATCCCTGGCACATAAAGGATATGGAGGAGGAACTGAATACATTTATGAACTTTAAAAGCACACTAATCTAATTATAGCATGGAACTGGTTGGTAGAGACCCAAGCACTAGAGAAGAAGTTGAGTTGTAAACGTCTCCTCAATATGTAAGCAGACTTGCTGATGAACAAGGCAAGTTGGAATACAGAGAAGGCCTGATATACAGTGAAAAACAATCATTCTTAACAAAGAGTGGTTTCCCTGTCCTGTGGACCATGTGAACACATGGAAGTTGGACATGGACAGTTCTTGCCTCTGGTACTATGGGAATGAGGCCGGGTCCTGGTCTGAATGAAAATGAAGCATCTCCTGGTACTTTAAGAAAAGAGGAACCGTAGCTTGGTCTTCTCATTCTAGACCCAGAGAGATAGTAATTTTAAACTCTACAAGATGTTAGGATTCAGAATGCTAGTAAATATGTTTATTTGATAAGAAACAGATTCAGGCAAAGTATGAAATCTAATTTAAAGGCATTCATTAGGTAAAGCAGAGGTCTGCAATCTATGAGATTTTGAAAAGAACAAATAATCAATAAGAAATACCGGTAAAATGCACAGTAAGTTAATAAGTGATAAGTACTACCGCTCCTCCCCCCCCCCCAAAAAAAAAGGTCACTGGTGAGATTGCATTTCAGAAAGGCGTCTTCTAATGTGTCTTTCTGTAAAGTTCTGAAGAAAGAGACTGAATCAGTCATTGATTTTCTGGAAAAGAACATTCCTGGAAGAAAGTACAGCAAGCACAAAGGCTTTCTGTAACTAAAGTGGAGAGAGGGAGGGGAAATATGAGTAGTAGGAGAGAAGATCAGAGTGGTAACTAGGTGGGTGGTCATGGACCATGTAGGACCTATTTCATAGTTTGGATTTTAGCTTTTACTGTGAGACATGAGAAACCATCAGAGGGTTTTGAGCAGTGGAGCAGCATGAGCACTTTAGGTTTCTTTATTGGAAAAATTCTTTAGGTTTCTTTATTGGAAAAATATTTTAGAGGAACAAAAGGAGGAGCTGTTAGGAGGCTACTGGTGTAATTCAGACTTAATGGTTGGCATTTGTTAACTTGACTGTTTATTAAATTCCCTATTGTGATGCCCAATGAAGTTGACTTTTTACTAGGAATTATTTCTGCAAATTTATGTGAGCTAATTATTTATTCATTGAATTTATTTATGGCCTACATCATTCCAAAAAACGATATGAAGTATATGGGGAATATGCTATTTTCCTGAGGCTATATGTTATTATAATATCATCCATCACAGTCTGAAATTTTACATGTATAAAAACTCAGGCAAAATTCAGAAGGAAATTATTTTTTGTGTCATGGAATAAAGCTTCTTTAAGAAAATAAATATCCAAATAAGAGATGCAGTGGTAAAATGGTGCATAGGAGCCATTTGCCTACACTTTTCTTTGTATTTATAAACCCTGAAGAATTATCCATTACAAACAGGATGATAGGGACTGTGTCATATTCATAATTGTGTTTCATTCATTAATCTGTAGATTCAACAGTTATTTACATTTATTTATTTAGAGTTTTTATGAGCTAAGTGCTATGCTAGGATAATCAGTGAATAAGAATATATATATATATATATATATATTCATTTCTGCCCTCTTACCTCTTATTCTATTGGCAGAGAGAGAAACAGTAGATAAAATGTGATATATAATTTACTATATGGAGAAAAACAGTACAGTAAACAGAAGTGGGAAGAGGCAAAAAGTTAGGGGATACGATATTTTAAATGACTTTGTCAGAAGTGTCCTCTGTGATAAGGGAGAATTGAAGAAAACATCTTTAGCTGAAGTCGCAGATTAAGCCATGGGAATATCCAAGGGGCACAAATAGAATCTTATGCCAGAAGAAGTGTATGCAGATGTTCTGAAGGGAGCAAACTTGGTGTGTTTGAGGAACACAGAGCAATACTGAATTGCGTTGTCTAGCGCACTATCTGTACTAACTGTAGTGGGTGACTTAATCTCCTGTGTTTTGAAATGTCAGCACTTAGGCTAAATTTCAAATACTTTATTATTGCCTGTAAGGCCCCTGAGTGGTCTGGTTCCTCCTACTTCTCAGATCTCCATTTTCCCATCGCCACACCCCCTCCCACCCATCCATTCCATCTCCCCCAGCCCCCAATACTACATGGACCTTTCAGCTTTTTGAGCAAGTCATGCCCTTCTCAGGGCCTGTAATTGTGCTTTGTGCTCTCCTCTACCTAGAACATTAGGTCAAAAGAAAAAAAGAAGAAAGAAAAAGAGTCAAATGTAGAAGTCTTGAGATAGCTGAGAAAATTTTAACTTTAATTTCCTGAAATTTTTTTCTAGGCAAAAACCTAAGGTATGCATAGAAGCTTGTTTTTTTAAAAGATGATGTGAATAGCATTTTAGTAGCTATGATTATATATTAAAATATTATGATTAGCTAAGGTTTTATATTGCAAGAACATTCAATTTTAATGTGTCACATACATACATGTATATGGCTGACAAGTAGAGAATATTCAGAAGCATATTATTTAGAAAACTAAATAATTAAATAATCCCAAAGATTTAAATTGATACTTGAAAGTATGAAGGCATTCTTGGAGTATGTCTATCTTATTTTCAGGGTGACACTATTATTCATAATCTCCATATAAAATTTCATAAACCTACCAATTGCTATTTTACTGCATCTACAACCTAAACAATTACATAAATGTAAAGTATTAAGTAAAATAAAAAGAATTAGTGACATATTTGTAGTTTTGTAATTCTATATTTTCTTTCCTCTCTACCAAAATACCTTGCTATACATACAACCCTAAATTACATGTTATACAGCCAGAAGCTCTGGATCAAAGGCTAGGTTTTAGAGTAATTTGTATAAAAACATTTTGAGCCATTTTCTTTCAACTTTTAATTAAAGTTTGGGGGACTCACAAACTGAGCACTCTAAATGCATCTCAAATGTGTCTTAATTCTAACAGTGAGCTTTTCTAATATAATCACTATGAGCTCAATGAAACCAAAATTATATTTTTACCTATGCAAAGACATTAAGCAAAAATATTTAGTTTAATTTAATTTAATTAGATTCTGGTTATGTTATTTTGCTACATAAAATAATACACACATATTCTATGGTAACTGAGAACATTGTGATTGATAATCCTTTTATAAATTGAGGTAGACCTGTTGAGTAGATAGATACAGGTAGATGAAACTAGAGTCTAATGGTAGTAATGATTTTATTCCACTGTTTATGGCAATATGAATAATTAATTCCATATGAAAAAGGAACTAAAGCTCACAAGATAATCTTAAAAATCAATCTTAACTTTGAGTAGTACCTAGAAGTAAAATGTGGTCCTGTAAGAATTCTCTTGTATGATCTTCAAAATAACACTTTAATATATATTGAGCAGAACATATTTATATTTCTAAATAAAGACAATGAAGTTCAGAGATGTTAAAAGTACAGTAGACTCTCAGTTAACCAGCACCAATTGTGAATGGTAGATGCTGGATAAATATAAGTACACTCTCTGTTAACTGGAACTGAAACAACTGGCAAAACCACAAGAAATGGGCAAAAATATTTTGCCGGTTGCTTGAGAGCACTGGTTGCTTGAGATCCAGTTAATGGAGAGTCTACTGTATATGTTAAATGGCCTGTCCAGGGTCACATGGGTTGTCTAGCAGAGCAGAAGGAGAAGGCAGGGCAGAAGGAGAAGGCAGCCAAGTCTTCTTGCTTACGTATTTCCCACCTCCTGTTTTGTGACACAAGAGGCATTGAGTCTTTCTTCTCCACGCCTCTCATGAAACATTTCAATGCATTTCTTTATAAGCAAGTCATTAGCATCAATCTGGAACTTGCAATGTATGTATTTAGTTCTCAAAACTGAAGTCATTTTCAACAACAACAAACTCTAATATTTCTGTAGTTATGTGCTAACATCTGAAAAGTGTCAATCTTGGTGAAGAATGTGCAAAATACGGAATAAAGCAATTACAGGAAATATAAAGTATTTCTAAATATAATTGATGTATATTGCTTACTGTTTGCAAAATATAAATTGGTTTGACTTGAAATAATTGACAATTTATTTGTGAGTCCACAAATAAAGTTCATAAATTGCAAAAACATCATGTTGATATTAATAACATTTTTATGAAAAATATAGTTCCCAAACAAAAAAAATGTAAAGAATGACACTACTTTATAATTTTGTAAATCTCTTTAGTGTCTGGCTTATTAATAAATTGTCATCTTGAGAGAACTTATTCTTTTTTTCAGCCTTAGCAGAGATTTATTTACTTTATTAGTTTCTTCAAGAACAACTTTGATCTTTATTGATCTTTATTGTATTATTTTATGGCATATTTTTTGTAAACCTAAAGTCTCAAGCTTAACAGAACAATTTTGAGGCTGTCCTTTTTTCATTATAAGGAGATAAAAAAGTTTAAGTTGTCTTCAAAATCCTATTTTTATTTCACTTCAGAGTTTTGTTATATTGTGTTCTTATTCAGTTCTAATTATTTAGAAACATTCACTATTATTTATTCCTTAAAGTGTAGGTTATTGAAAACTATATTTAAAATGAACACATATGTAAGTTTTAAAAATATATTGTTTTGTATTCATTTATGCCAATTAAATTATGATGAGAAAATATAATCTCTGTAACAGTTACATTAAATTTGTTAAGACTTGTTCTATAGTTTTTTGTCTGTTTTCAAAAATATACCATATATATTTAAGAATAATGTATATTCACAAGTCATTTTGTACAGGATTTTATATATAGCCATAAAAATATGTAATTTTAATATCTTAAATAGTTCATATTTTTATTTTGAATTAGAAAAATAAATGGAGGGAAGTGTGTAAATCTTTCACATTCACAATACATTGGTCATTTTTGTTTTATGGTTCTAACATTGTTACGTTTTATCAGGTAAGATGCATTTAGTATTTTTATATAATTTACTTTTTAGAACTTTTTAGGAATTAATCATTTTATAATATCTTTATATAGAAACTCTCTTTATCCCTAATAACACATTGTTGTCCTAAGGTCCTTATTTCTAATTTTAATATATCTACTTCATCTTAATTTTTATTTCTTTTACCTAGGTATTTTCTTTCATCTCTTTTATACTTTTATTCTTTGTATGTCCTTTGGAGTTTAGTGGGCCTCACGTAAATAGCATATCACTAAAGTGTTTCCTTTTTTAGCCAAACTGAAAAATCTTTGTCTTTTAAATTACAGTTTGGTTCATTTTTATTTAATTGTATCATGTTTGAATTCTTTCTACTGTCCTATTTGGTTGTTTTCTATTTGTATCACTTATTATATCACTTTACCCACTTCTTTCTTGTTTTATTTTAGATATATGCTTGCAATTTGGATAGATGTTTATAATTGTTGATTTTCTTATCCATTTCTTTTTACATATACAGGTTTAGAAGGTATATACTTTTATAATAGTTACCCTTCATAATTTACTATCCAGACTTAATAAAGTATAAAATGTATCAATGTATTATCTTTTCTTCTGAACAACACAGAAACATTGTTATGAATATTATTGTTGTTTGTTTTCTTTATTATTTTCAAGTACAATTTATGCACACAAATATTTGAATATAGTAACATGTTTACCAAATTCTTTGCTCAATATTTCTTCATTTCAGTCCTCTTTTTATGACTTCTCCCCCCCCCCCCCGAAATATGCATACTAAGTAGTTCCTGTGGGGAGAACTGCTTTGTTTAGCCGAAGCTATTTTTATTTTCCTGTGTTTTGAGAGAGATATTTGATAGTTCTAGAGTAACATTGTTTTCTCTTTGAAGAAATTCTAAAACTGGCACTTACTGGCTTTTTTATGTTATTCAAATGTTTTTATTTTATTTTATTTTATTTAAAAATATTTATTTTTATTGATTCTTGACAGAGAGAAACAGACAGAAAGAGACAGAGAGAAGGGGGAGGGCCCAGAGCAGTCTCCATAGTTGACATTAGTTTTTCCATATAGTTTCACTCCACAGGCGGGCACAGGGCTGCGCAGGGCAGGAACTGAGCCGGGAGCCTCCCACATAGGTCCCTGGGGGCACACCCCAGTTCAGCAGGTGGGTCCTCATGGGCTGGGACCGGGATTTGATCCTCAGTCCCAGGGGCTTCAAAGCAAGCGCTTAACCCGCTGAGCCATCCCAGCTTTCCCTGTTCAAATGTTTTGAAGTAATAATAATGGTGTCTATCCTATGGAATGGTTGTGAGGATCAAATAAATATAATGTGCTTAATTGGGTTCCATCACATATTAAGCACTATATAAATAAATAACCTTTTCTTCTTTTTTTCCCTCTTATTTTTCTAATTATTATTACTGTTGCCTATGGGGCTCTGAAGTTGACCTGAATTTATCTAAATGAAGATTTCTCTTTTTTTATCCTGCTTAGAATACAATTTTCTTCCTGAATCTGTGGTTCTAAGTCTTAAATTTTCTAGTTTCTATAAGTTTTCAATTCTTAATTCTTTGAATGTTATATATATCCCTTTATAGCATTCTGTTCTGAGGTTTTCATAAGAAAAAAATATATTTTTAGGTTCTATCATCTCTATTTCTTAACTTACATACTGTTATGTACTGAATATATCTGTGCCCCCCTCTAAATTTATATGTTGAAGTCATAACCCTAATTAGATGGTTTAAGGAAATGAGAACTTTGGGAAATATTTAGGTTAGATGGGGACCTGAGAGTGGAGCCCCACAATGAGATTAATGTCATTAAAAGAAAGAGAAACAGACACCAGGGCTCCCATTCTCTCTGACATGGGACCATAAAAAAAGACAGCCATCTGCAAGCCAGGAAGATAACCCTAACCTTGAACCAAATTGACTGACACCTTGATCTTGGACTTCCCAACCTTCAGAAATGTTAAAAACAAATTTCACTTGTTCAAGACACCTTGCTTATGGCATTTTGTTATAGTAGCTCAAGGGTACTAAGACACTTTTTATTCCCTGGTTTATCTTTACTCTAGTAGGTATATATTTTTTTCAATTTATCTTTCAATTCATTTACTCTGTCTTTTGCTATTTAATCTGCAAATTTACCCATCAACTGATTTTTTAATTTCAATAATTTTTATTCCTAGATGGTCTATTTTGGTTCAGATTGACTTCATTTTGTAATATTGTGTTGCTTGATAATTTTTATTTCATCCATTATTTCTTTATATATTTCATTCATAGTTATATTCTTCTGACTCTTATTATTACAACAACTAGTGTCCTTCACGGTGTAGGTTTTTGTTAATTTTATTGTCTCATCCTCAGTCATGGCTTTTTATTTCTCACTGTTTATTTGGTCTTTTTATTTTTTTTGTAAGCTCATATTTGATTGACTTTTATTTCTGGACTGCTGAGAGCCTACACTAGAATGATTTAATCTACATATGAAGAAACTGGATCCACTTTTGCTCTTTTTTGGGGGGTTGGCACCTCCTATCTGTGTGGAGCTGAGGGCAACCATGAGTTGTGCCTGACTTAGAGATTCTTGGTTCACTGTTCTTTCTTCCTCTCACAACTCAAAGATGTCATTATTTTCTTGTGAATCAAAAGAATACAGTTTTTCATATTTCAAATCATACCTTTTAAAAATAAAAACATATAAAAGAAATTTAGAAATTCATATTCTCTACATTTTGGATTTGGTTGAGTTCATACACAAGAACAACAATCTCAAATATTAAGACTTATGAGAATATTGTTTATATCTATTGTGATGAAAGATCAGTTTATGGCACTTATAATGGTTATTACAACTGTTGTATTCCAATTGTAATTTTTCCTATTATGATTTTTGTTTGTCTTGTCACATAGTTTTAAGCAAGAGAGAAGTATCTACAACTTATCAGAAAAGATTTTTCAGCCACAGGTAGAAATATACCTCAACAATTCTTATCCGTGAGCAAGATGTATTCCAGCCCATCAGAAAGATTTGAGAAAGAGTCATGGTGGAATTATTTGTGATTTCTATGTTTGTATATTTATAGAAAGTTATGTTATTTGATCTTTAATATTAAAAAGTAAATTTTTGAATGGGAAAATAGAGAACAGCTACAACTGACATTTTTAAATATCTATCTAAAAGACCACCTGTACTATAATAATTTTTTAAAACTCTTCTAATTTGAAAATTAAAATGGATGTCATTTTATAACTTTAATAATAACTTCTTTACTCTATAAGCCACCTTTTTGATAGCATTTGTAAGTTCTTCTTCTCCAGTGCTTTTATTTCTCTTCTGCACATAAATGTATAATTTTCTTATCATAAAAGTAAGGAAAAAAAATAAAACATTTGTCTTGATCCTGCCATTTCCTCTCTTAGAAATAATAGACACTCTCTTCTTCACTTACAGCATGACTTACTTCATTCATTCAAATATTCTGGAAATATTTACTGAGCATGTCAATTGGTCAGCCATGATACTTGGTAATATAGAAGCAGAGAGAGGAAACACAATTTTCCATCAAAACACAGGGAAGGAGGACAAGTTAGCAATTTTATTATATTCAGTGACAGATATGTTACTAAGAGTACATATAGAAGGATCATGAAATGCAGGAGGATGTGGTAAAGTTCATGGAATTGAAATTGCATTTGACTTTTTTACCAAAATAAATCTAGATGTTTCTGCTTATGTCATTAATAACCAACATTTCTTAAACTAGCTTCTGTGTCCATCCCTTGAGAGACACAAATTTTATAACATCTACCTGAATGGAAAATCCAATGACTCTTTCTTCCTCAGCCACCCAGCACTTGAAAGTCTTGCATCACTTAAGATCTAGTTCAAAAGCCCCATCATATCTGATGTACTTTTTTCTTCATCATCTAAACCATACTCCTGGAGCAGTTAAATAATGCAAACATGTTCTCTTGTATTGTACTGTATTACATTTTTGAAATTGTCTTAGGGTACATCTAAATTTTCATCCTTCTGAGGCTACATTATCCATAGCGCCTAACACATAGCCGTGAACCCAACAGATGCTAAAAATAAAGAAATAAAAATACTGATTTAATGAATTAATCTGGACAATCTAGCAGAATTAATCTAGAAAGTGTACAACTGTCACCAACTTGAAATACTAAATAATACAAGTAAGTATTATATCTAATTGTTTAGACATAAGATGATAAGGTTTAGGCATTTAGATATGGCATTAAAAGTAAAATATAACTGAGACACACATATACAAATTGCTCACAAAATGCAGCCATTCAAAAAATAAATTGTAAGTTAATTTTTTTAGCAAATAACTTTATGTTTTTCTAAACAGTGGCAACAAGTTGGCTACTTCAAGTGGTGACACTACAGTTAAATTATGGGACCTGTTTAAAGGCAATTGCATTTTGACCTTTGAAGGACACAGCCATGCAGTATGGTCCTGCACATGGCACTCCTGCGGTGATTTTGTGGCATCTTCCTCATTGGATACCACCAGTAAAATCTGGGATGTTAATAGGTAAGAAGTACTTAAATGTTATTAACCCTCTATGTTGATAAATATACATCAGTAACATTTGTTTGGGGTTTTTTTTGCTCTCAGGGAAAAATAATTTTTTTTAATTCTTAATGAAATTATACAGTGCTATTTAAATAATTCTGTGAAATCCATTTCTAACTCCATTAATCTTTGTTGATCTAATAAGTCTTTTCTAAATGTAGGTATTAAGATCAAGCCAATGTAATAAGATTAGAATTGCTTTATTGAGAAGCTATTTGTTTTAAGGAAGATAGAAACAAATACTTCTGTTAAAGATTTTGGTTTTTAGTTCTCCCTCTCACAGAATTGCTATCTTTCTGTATTATCAAACTAATAATTTAATAGACATAAATATGATGGAAGTAATTATGCTTTATGCTTAATTTTAATATAATATTTTCCCAAATTATGTGTTTTTTGTTAACTCACAAGTCGTAAGAATTAATGCAATTGATTGCATACCAATTTCAATATATCATATGAATATGTTTTTCATTTTTAATTCAAGTCAGACAAATATATTTACAGTGTCAAAATACCTGTCATTCATGTATATTTGAATGATTATTACATTCTCTTGTGTGTAAAAATATGATATGTAGACCTACTATCAAATATCATGATGGCTTCAGCTAGCTAAGTTATTATAAATCATCAGTTAAACTTAAGTAACTGTAATTATTGAACAATGCACAGGTTCCAAATATAAGTGAATACAACTCCTAAAATGTTAGGTGAACATTCGTCATTGAGCCATTGTGATTTATTTTGTAAGAGAAAGATGGACTCACTTTAAAGATGGACACTGCTGCTTTGAGGTCATGTGTAAAAGCAGGTACCTGGAACAAATTCTCCGTTCTTCTCTGAATCATAGATAACATACTCAAAAGAGGGGTAGGTAAGGTGCTTGCAAAAAGTCAACATGTTTTTTGGGAGGATTCCTTGCAAGGGTATGCTCTGTCCTGTGTATAATTTCATTATGTCTTGATGCCATGTGCCAGTTATTATGCTATTTTTTCTCAACATCAAACTCACCCGTTTATATCTGTTTTTGTGATACAGGAATTGAAAATTTGCAAACCACGTTTTTTGTTTTGCCACTGATTCTCTGTTAGACTTTAGCAGAGTTGCATGTAGGAAACTGATGGTTGCAGGAGGAAGAGGACTTGATTCTTCTGGTCATCTTCCTATGGGTTTCTTTTGGAATTAAAGTTCCAGTAAGCATCACCCTAGCACCACTTCACCTTAGCAGCAGAGTTGGTTCTCATCATAGCAGCTGAATCCAGTTGTCAGTTTTTTCACTGCGTGCAGAAATAGATGCATTATGCCATCATCAAAGACATCAGTCACAGGAAATAGGTGCCCTCTTCTCAGAGGTCTGTGTTCTCAGCTATACACAGCCCTCCTCTAAGTGGCAGAACACCAGCAGAAAAGGGCCCCCACACGGAGGGCTGGGCTTCAGCTCTGCAGGCACCTCCTTCAAGGTTCTAAGTTTCAATAAGTGCGTTCTATTCCCTTTGTTCCCTCAGTCATACAGGTGAGGTGGTAGCTTTTTCCTGCTTTTGCATTTTCTACGATACCTTTGTTTTAATTTTCTACTTTTAGTTACCTAGTTAACAACTTTATACATATTAATAGTTAACAATTCCATGTATTAAGCCTGTACTACTAAAATGATAGATGCAAATTCTGTGTCCTGACTAGACCTGGAGAGATTCAGGGAATTAATATACCAATAGCATCAGTATCCAAAAGCTACAGCTAAATAATGTTGGATTATTTTGTGTGAGGAAATATGGCTATTCATTTTAGAACTATTTGTACCTAAAATAGTGACAATTTAAGATATGTTTTCATCCTCAACTGGGTACCAGTGGGTTATCTGGATTAATATATCATATGTAATTCTTAATTTTATGTTTTAAAATATATGACCAGATTTCATAAACATTTATTATAACAGATTATTAGAATTTTTAAAAACCACATTATTGAAGTATGATTGAAATACAAATCACTATGAGTAGTTATTATGTGCAACTTGTTGAATTTGCAGATACATATAAACTCATGAAATCATAACCAGTCTATGCCATAAATATAACCATCACCTCCCAAAGTTTCCTTCCTTCCATCCTATCTATCAATTATTTATGTATGTATGTTTGTATTTATTTATTTATTAATTTTTATGATAATACAATATAAGATCTGGCCTCTAAGCAAATTTTTATGTATACAATACAGTATTTTTAGCTACAGGTTATACAGTATATCTCTAGGACCTATTCATCTTTATAACTGAAATTTAACACTAGTATCTTATTTTAATTTTTATCATTTGTGGTGTACATAAGGGTCTTAATAAAAGATTGTGAACCATTCTAAAATATAACATATCTTCAACTGTCTTAATCAATCATAGTGTTTAAATTGAACTGTGGTTAAAAACTGATTCTCAATAGACAGCCCCACTTAGAATGATTTCAAACTCTGACTTGACAGCTTTTTATCATAACCCTGACATCCAAATAATATCTTCCAATTGATACCCAATGGATTTTGCTATAATGAATTACAATTTCTCCACATTGATACCAGAATCTTTTTTTATTTTTATTTATTTATTTATTTATTTGCATTTCAAAATTCTCAATGTCAAGAGCTCATTTCATCATCAAAGAAACATATCAATTTTGAAGGAGAGGTAGCAGACAAATATTGACAAATAACAGATACATTGACTATTTATATAGTAGCTATTGATTTATCTTTCAGAGTTTAATCATGCACTGAACTGTGATTTATATAATTACTTGGTTACAGTTTGCAATTACACAGTGGAACAATGCTGTATAAATATGTCTATGAGTAAAACTAGTGTCTGACTTTAAAATTTCATGCATTATTGGAACCAGCTCAATGACTTAAAGGTAGAGGTTATTTGCCTTTGTGAGATTTTGGTAGTAGAAACTGTTCTATGCTGGGCCATACGCTTTTATCCTGATGCCACATAGTTTTTCATAAAAAACATCTTGATAGACTCTGCTGTTCACCAGGGTAGGAAGAGTTTAGCATATATTATTCTCTCTACAGTCTATGTTTCCCTTTGAGCACTGGCTCTAGCCCTGCATCTGTTCCTGAATTGGACATTACCTACCAAGACCATCCAACTAGCTCCTCACCAAAAATTTGGATTTAGTTATCATAATTAATAAAAGAATCATAATTAATAAAAAATCCAGATTAAAAGCCATTTTTACTAAATGCTAATAAGAACAATATCTGTGGCACTCAATGCATCAATGCTCTATAAGTTTTCTATTCATAATTAACAGTAATGCTTCAATGATCTTCTGAATGATCATTTTATATAAAGTAGAAGTTTATGTTCTTTAAAAATTAGTCTTAAAATAAGCAGTCATACTTAGACACACACATACACCATTGTATCCTAAGTAGAGAGTGCTTGGCCCATGACAGTTTGGTTGCATGAGTGATGAAGAAAAAAATCAGCACCTACATAAAACAAACTGCTCTCCTGATCACACCCATATTCAAACTATAACTTAATTGCTGTCTTATTCTACATGAATCCATATGGTGATAAAAATGGGATAGGAAAAACATGAAATATCTCAGTCAGCCATAAAAATAATTTCTTTCTTTAAAGCATAAGATTATAAATAAGTATTTATGAAATGAGCTACCAATGTTGGGCTGTATTATAGACATTAGAAAATTCCAAGACTGTTACTTTCTTCAATAAGATTACATGTGACTTAAAAGCACAGCAATTTTGAACCAGTCAGAGATGGTACATTGCACCTACAGTGTATAACATCAAACCGGGTATTCTGGTTGACTCCTGGCTGCTTTACTTCTGAGGTAGCTAGGTGTTTGCCTCGGTGGCTGTTCCATCCCTTCCTATATTTGGAAGGCAGACCACATGCCTGCTTAGATTGTAGCTTGAAAGGAAAGGATTGGTTATTGTGTGTAGCTGCTTCCACCGCTTTTAACAAGACAGTTACACAGGCAAGAATTGAGTTGTTTGTAGCAAGGATGAAAAGAAACAGATAATTTTGTAAAATTCAGCAATTTCTGAGTGGACCCCCAACAGTGGAATATAAATCTGTTGCCCTTATATGCAAATATGTTGTTTCAGATGACCTCAAGATTAAGTTGATAGAGAAAAACATGAAGCAGGTTAAGAACTCTAATTAGAAAAGTAATTTGTAATTACTGTGCATTACATTGACTGTAAGCAAATAGATCAGAAACCAAGTTTTTAAGGGAATAGTATTAGCAAAGAAAACATGAACCTATCTTAATAACCCCTTGATTCTTCAAACAGTAAAATAGTCTTCAGGACCCTTAGCTGGCATCCAAAGGAAGTTGACTTCTAGTGTTTTACAATTCATAGTGGAGGCACAGACCACAGCACACATCAAATGTGCCATAGACGATAATGAACAAGGAAACTCATTGGCCATGGAACAAAGCCAGGGGCCACAGAGAACAATGGACAAATGATGTCCTCTTAGAGTGAGAGGCATGATCCAATCAATAAATGAACTCTCTTGTGTGCCATGGCAAAGTTTCCCATTATGCCTGCCCAGGATTCTATCAGTATAGGACTAGCGACTCTTGTGTTTTTCCCATTTTTCTACTGTCTGTATTGGAGCTCGTATTGCAGTCATTGTGTCCTTGCTTTACCATTGCGAATTGTGTTTGAGGTGGTGGGGAAAGCAGAAAACTTGTCTTTTATTTGATTGGCCATCAGAACACTACAAATACCTCTGGACCCAGTGGAGCACATTGTGCAATATGTAGAGATCATGAACTGTGAAATACATGCAGTAAATAAATGAGGCATTGTATTGCCTCCTTTAGCGGGTGTGGGGAGGTGGGAAGGGGTCAGTGAATACATATGGAGGGAAGGATGCTACAGATATTTGGTGAACAAAAAGCCACACGGTGATAGATACTGTTAGCTGTTCACAGAATCACCTCCCTCCTTCTTTCATATTAGGAGGGCACCTGCCTATCTACCTAAATGGTATTTCTCAGCCTCCCTTTCAGTTAAGTTTGGGTATGTCACTACATTCTATATAGTAGAATATTAGTTGAATTGACACATGCCATTTCTATATTCATTTCTCCTTGTGGTGGTATGGATTATCAGTGGTAATATTAGAAGCCAATAATTGAAAATGACAGAAAATTTTTAGCCTGTTTAGTATAAAGCCACCCCGGTTCCTTACCTCCAGTTAGCCTGAAACATTTTCTGGATTATTCAATGATAAGAAAATAAACTTTCATGTGATTCAGCACCTGAGCCTGCTCACTGCAATATGGACACCTGGTAAATATTTTTCAGGTGATAGGTTTTCCCCTCCTAACATATTAGTAAGGCAACGAAGACAAGGCCTCCAGTGTTCTAAACATTTTTGAATAGGGCAGTAATAGACATTCCATACTGATAATAGATGGTTGTACAAGTCCCTCTATATTTTTTTCTTGCCCCTTCTTATTTTCCGTCATTGATTTTTGCTGTAATACTCTTTGAGCCTAGGAAATCCTACTTGACAGCGGTGATACCTGTAAGTCAGTTGGCTTACATGCACGTTAATACCTGCAAAAGTAGCTGTACGTTACAAGAAAATATAGAACTATAGTATATTACTGTCTTCATTGGTGGAAATCTGATTCAATAATAATTATTTTATTAAAAAAGTACAAAACACTGGGAGTCTCAGTTTTATGGTAGCATTGACAGTATTTACTGATGAGAACCAATTATACTGATTGCAGCCAAGATAATGGTATATACATTGAACTGCCTGTGTGGTTGCCCTAACAGGTTTTTTGTTTGTTTGTTTGTTTGTTTGTTTGTTTGTTTTTACAGAGCCAATAAATACACACTTAGCTCTCACTCTGTTATATGCATCATTTTAGTTACTAAGCTATCACAGTGAATGAAAAGAAAAAGAAAAAAACCCTGCCCTCGTGTAGTTAGCATTCTATTGGGAGTCATAAAATAAGCCAAATGAAAAAAAATAATGTATAGTATTTAGAGATGATAAGTTTTATAGGGAAAAATAAAATATGGAATATGGAAAGGAATGATGAACATTGCAAATGATTGCAATTTTAAACAGGATAGTCAGGAAAGTTCTCCATATAAAGTTGAAATCTGTATTACTTGACATCTATGTGGCAACAAGCCAAGAAGATATTTAGGAGAACATTCCAAATTCTTCCGGGTAGTGAAGTTCCTGATGGTCATAGTTGAATTCACATGACTATGGAGCAGCAAGGAAGCCAATGTGATTGGAGTAGAATGTGCAGATGAATGAGTGGTAGAGGTAAGGCAGTTGTATGGGTGTGTGCATATAACATGGGGCCTTGTAGCTCATTTGAATGATTTTGAACTTAGTTCTCAAAGAAATGGGAAACCAATGGAGGATTTTGAACAGTAGATTCACATACCGTAGTCTATTTTTACAGAACGACTCTGGTTACCTTGTTGAGATTAGACTGTAACAGAGGTTGGAAGAAGGTACAAGGGTAAAAGCAGAAAAACCAGCAAAGAAGATATTGCAAAACTCCAGGGAAAGGACAGTGAAGGCTTGAGGCATAAAAGGAAAAGTGAAGGTAATAAGTGTTTTTTGTTTGTTTATTTTTTGTTTTTGTTTTGTATTCTGGACAGATCTGGAAGATAAAGGCCACAGGAATAGCTAGGTATTATGAGTTGTGAAAGAGAGGGAAAACAATCACCTGTTATATTTTGGTATACCTGAAAAGCAGGAAATTCATTCTCTTTATACTGTAACACTAATAGGAGCTTTACAAAAGGCTTTTCCAACCAGATTCAACAATTGCATTCTAGAAACAGCTGTACAGTAGAAGGACGGATGCCTTCTGATTGTTTACCTTACGTGATTTCCATTGAAGATACTTAAATGTACCCTCCTGCCTACCAGAGCTACTTCTTATATAATTTAATAATTAATTTCCTAATTATAACCCTTGGTCTAAGATGAAGAATACTGTAGGGTATAGATAAGGAGAACAGTTAAATTTTAGAAAAAAAGAAATGTGAAATATTAAGATTCTCTTATGGTGAGTTATCTTCTTCTAATAACATGTACTATAGATTTTTGGATGGCACCAGGATGGACTGTAAAATGGAAGAAATGTATTTCTTTATTATAAAATTATAAATAATAAGATAGCACCAAATAAGTTATAAAAATAGAGTTTATTATTTACAATCTGAAATATTTTATTAATAATATATTTTATGTTTTTGATGATTCATTTGAAAAGTTGAATATTTTACAAAGAGCATATTGTACAATATTAATGGTTTTAAGACATAATAATATAAGAAGTATGAAGACTCATGGGCATAGTTTATGCCCACATACATTAATATCTTGTGGTAAAGACCCCCCAGTTTGTCTTCTGGTACTTGAAAAGGCACCCAAGGCATATATTAATAGACTGCTAAAGCAGTACTTGAAACGTAATTATGTTACCATAAAAGAAATGGTAACATGCTAAAATTGACCTCTTGTGATCTATTTATCTTATTCTAGGAATAATAAATCAATTCTTATATCTTCTTGGATTTTCATTTATATTCAAGTTAGTAGTTACCCCTTGAAATATAGACTTTACATTATATCTAAGTATTGTTGAACATAGATATATAGATAAGCACACACAAAAAAAGAAAAAAATATAGCATATACTTTTTCACTGTCATGTTTCCCTCCAAACAGTGCAGAATTTATAAACACTATTCAAGAAGTATCTATTTTAGTGAGAAAATACATACGAAAGTACATTTAGATTTTATTTACCAAGTTATATCATCATTAAGAAATCAAGATGCTCTCTCACAACCAACATGGTTTCGAGCTTTTACCTACGGTATCCACTGCAATAATTGATGTGGATATTATTTTACCCCAGCATGTATGAATTGATCAATAAAAGAATTACATGTAATTAATATTTTAAAATTCAGCCCTATATATTTACAAAACAAATACTATTTCATATAAATGAGTTGTGTAATTTGTATCTAACTTTCGTTAAAGTACACTTACTGTTTGTTATGTCTCAAAATAGCTAAAATGTGTATTAGAAATAATTTGGACAAGTATTGATGAAACTAAAGATACTTCAATAAAACAGAATATAGATATTTTATAACATGATATATTATTACTTTATTACCACCAATTAAAGCAAGCACTTTAACATATAAAAGATGTGTAACACCCTTTTTAACCCTCCAAAAAGAATCTGGTCAATAGATGTCTTAGTTCTTTTCAATGCTAGTAACTAAAAGTGTTTAATATATTTATGTTAAAATGATGCATAGATTATATGAGGTAAAAACTAAGCTGTATTATGTATTTTTATCTTTGAGGTTCAGTCATATTTGTGTGATATGTCACCATGCCCACATGGTGATTTATATACGTATATTAATATTAGTCTTAATACAGTGATTTCAAATATTCAATTCTAAATTAATTTTAGAGTGACATAAATATTTAACTTTCTCAAGTATTTTAATAAGTATTAACTCAAAAGGCTATATATTTTATTCTTTTATGCTTTATCTATGACTCCCAAACCC
>PVKE010032778.1:0-18285 GCA_004027555.1 Craseonycteris thonglongyai
CCCAGAACAGTCTCCATAGTTGCACATCATCAGTTTTTCCACATAGTTTCATTCCACAGGTGGGTGCGGGGCTGCACAGGGCAGGAACTGGGCCAGGGTCTCACCCCAGTGCGAACTGAACTGGGGACACTCCCCAGCTCAGCATATGGGTCCACACAGGCCGGGATTCGATCCTCAGTCCCCGGGGCTACAAAGTAAGCATTTAACTCACGGAGCCATCCTGGCTTCCCCTGGATGTACCACTTTAAACGGGACAGAAAACAAAGGCGATGTCCTATTTCAAATGGTCAGCCTAGATTCACTAGGCTAAATTCAAGGTATCAGTAGGCTGACCAGGAGCATTACCATTTGAAAGAGGACAATACTGTTATTTTCTGTCCCAGTTAAAATGGTACATCTGATCAGCCTACTCATAATATGTATGTGTAAGTTGTCAAGATTAATATGAATTAGAAATATATATATGAAGGTTCATCCCCAGAGTATGGATTAACCTTAAGGATGTTTCTGCAGGTAGAACTCTACCCTTGGCCTTCTTCTTCATTCAAGTCCTTGGGTATAGATAAAGCAAAAGTCTATAAAAGTCTATAAATATACAATATGTTTTATACATATAATAAAATGTAAATAATATAAAAAGTGCATAAAGGTTGGAGGGAGAGCTAAATATTCTGGAGGCTAAAATCAGGAAATGAAAAATTCCTGACAACTTGAAGAGACTACAACAATACATAATAAAATTGGGTTATACAGGAAGTTAATTAAGTTCAAAGAAGAATCTTCTCCACAAGAAAGATGGCAAGAAGGGTTAAGAAAAATACAAATTTTTTGAAGAGGTATAGTTGAGCTGAAATAACACTTGGGCTGCCTTCAGGGAGGATTATAATGAAGGACAAGTGAAAATATTCCTGCTCTGCTCCGGGCCAAGGTTGTCACTTAGAATACTGAGCCCAGTCCTGGGATTGTGGCGCAAACTGAACATATTCAGAGTCAGGTGACCAGAGACATGAAGGGTCTGGAAATCATGATCGTACTGCCACTTGAGGGCAGGAGGGTCTCTTGTTCATTATTTTTTCTTATTTCCCGTAATACTTACCACAGTGTCTTGCACGTGGTGGTGAATCACTGACTTGAATTACTTCTGTAATGGTCTCTGTTCATAAAAAAGATCTCAGCAGAGGTTGTGAGCAATGTGGGTGTGGAGGGGACACCCAAATTCTGCCTTTGCTCTGCCGTCGAGCATAATTCCTGGTTAGCTCTCTTTTTTCTAACCCTGCACACACCCCCACTTACTTAAAGCCAGCTTTCCCAAAGTGTGGGCCATGTATCCCACAGTGGGCAAGATGGCTTAAGGCATTACATAGACCCAACCTCAAATAACATTAAAAGTCATGGTCAGATTGCTATTTGTGTTCTTTTAGCCCACTGATTAAATACAAAAAAAAACTGTCTGGTATTGATGAGTTTTTGATATCTCATACTTGCTAATTTTTCCTTTTTAAGAAGAATAAGGCAGACCTAAGGGCATATATCTTTCAGCAAGCCACAGTATCTAGTTGGAAGTTTAAACACTGTTATGTTCTCATTGTATTTATTTTTAGGATTAATTTATAATAAGGGAAACTGGTTTTCCATTTATGGTAATGATATAAAGTTTCTGATGGGAAGTGAAATAAAATGTGAGAGACTCTGAAAGCCCTTAAAAGTACGAATATATGAGCAAAGCAACAAAGGCCATGCCCAGAAGCAAAACAAAGTAAGAACGTATGAAGACGGGCAAATAGCAGGTCACCTCAGTGTAACACCAATCAGCGTCACAGAACATAATCTTGATCACAGAAGCATAATATAATTTACATACGCTGTGAAGTAACAGGCAGCACGGAAAACTAAAGAAGAACTATATGCTAACCAATGTCTCATAGGTTGACAAACACATTAAAATGGCACGAACCTGAAGAAACAGGAAATGCAGCCTAATATCTCAAGGTAATTCTGTCCCTGCTGGGAACCTGGGTGGAGTAAAGGAAGAAAGGGGTGAAAGAGAAGAGAGGGTTTGGGTTTTGGGGAAAAATGAACTCTAAAGCCTCCATGTTAAGGAGCATCTAGGTTCTTCAGGCATGTTATTCTCCTATTAACTACAGTGGACAGTGCAAAAAATAAAGCATGTATATGAGAATTGTACAAAATAATATAAGTGGAACCACTTTAAAATGGAGCTGCCATCCCAAGGAATGCCTTGCATAGCTTATTGCTCAAGCCTTTGAAATGTTAAAACAGGCCACCATAACCTTTGGACTCAACCTACAACATCCTAAAATAACCTTTGGACTGGGCCTATCTAAAGCAATATTGTATCCCAAACAACCGTTTGGAAACACAGTAAGAAAACAGGCATTATGACTATCAAACTAAAAATTAAAGGCATTTGTTACAATTAACATCACCATGTTGGCTAGTCAGCATTTATAGAAATTCATTAAGTTCCCACTTTCCCTTTGTCATCAATACCCTTTGCCATCATTCCCTAATCAAAATACTAGCTGGGTTTCTGTTTAAATCAGTGCTTCTTGAATAGCTATTTTTTTGGATCTCAAATAAATGTGTGTTGCCTCTCACTTTGGCTTTTACTTTTAGGTAAACAGTATTCACACTGTATCACCTGTTACTTTGGATGCATTTCCACAGCCTGTGACTTGGCCCAAATGGAGTAATTGTGGCCTGTTGCTTGTATCAGTCACCCTGCCTGTACTGTGGAGAATCAGCCAGTTAGCAGTTTCTTTTCCAAGCACATTTATCTAGGGTTTAAAGAAAAAATCCTTAACAGGTATTTGCACACCCATGTTCACAGAAGCATTATTCACAATAGTGAAAAGGTGGAAGCAACCCCAGTGTTCGTTAATGGATGAGTCGATAAACAAAATGTGGTTTATACACACAATGGAATATTGTTCACCCTTCAAAAGGAAGGAAGTTCTGATGCATGCTACAACATGGAGGAACCTTGAAAACATTAAGCTAACATGAACTAAAACAATCACAAAGAGACAAGTATTGTATGATTGCATGAGGTAGCTAGGATAGTACAACCCATAGAGACAGAAAGTAAAATTGTGGTTATCTGGGGCCGGGTGGAGGGCAAGTGGAGAGTTATTGCTTAATGGGTAGAGAGTGTCAGTTTGGGACAACGTACAGTGTTCTGGAGACAGATGGGGTGATGGTTGCACCACAATGTGAATACACTTCGTACTACTGAACTACACACTAAAAGTGATTGAAACGAGTTTTGAAAGGGTTAAAGAAAACCGTGAAGCACAGAAGAATCTGGGCTATGGAGAAAGTGGTGAAGGTGTAGGTCATGCCTGTCTGCTTCTTCCCCACCCCCGTCCCATCCATTTGATACCCTTCTCTGCTCTGCTTCATGCCCTGGGTCACCTCAACGCACCTCTTGCCTTCCAGCTTCTGGGTGGAATGACTCAATGGAGAGCATTAGCAGGAGAATGAGGAAGGAGAGAAGAGGGGGGTTGCAGAAAGTCCCCCTGGCTCCCTCCCTGCAGTATTGCAACCTGGCGACCCTGTCCTTTGTCCAAAGACCCTGCAGCCCCTCTGGTTCCAGCTGCTGGTGCCCCTTCCTCTTGCTTCCTCAGAATTAAGGCAGTAGCAGCTCCCACTGCCACTAGCATTAGGGAACTGCTCTGTCCCGTGTGGTTTCACACTCTCTACTAACACTGTTATAAATAGTCCTTTTTTAAACCCCCCTCAAATTACCCAGTTTGAGTGCCCCATCTGTCTCTTGCTAGACTGGGGCTGATGTGAGGTTGCTTACAAAGACCAATGTTTGGGAAACACTGCCCCCAAGAAAATCTACCTAGGTTCCCAAGAGTTCTCTCTTATCCCCCAAACCATGCCAGTGTCCAGAGAGGACAATGGTAAGCGATGGTGAGCGACCCCATTGTCCGCCCGCCGTCTCTTGTTCCAAGCACCTCTTTTCTACTTTAACACAGAGAATTGCTATTTTAATACAGAGAATTCAGCATCTACTGTTTTCTGTAGTCCCACAAATTGTAAATCACATTTTTTTTGTATGTTAGCAATTCCCTTCCAATAAAACAATACATGATTCAGATAGATATTCCATGGAGCTTTATTTCTTAAAAAAGCATTTTCTCTACATACATTTCTACTGAATGCTAAGTACAGATGCCCAAGGATGTGGGGTAATTGTTCTTAAGTATGAACAGAAAAGCTGACATGTTATCTAGGTAAGGCTCTTCGAATTGGCAATGCAGATAAAGCTCTATAAAGTGAGCCCCCTCTCCCCTCTAAGGTGTTGAATTATGGGGGGTTTTGCCTTCCTTCTTAGTAATAACAGATGAGAATAAGTTGACCCCACTCCCTCCGCTGAAATCCAGAGGGATGTGTCTTGCCTCGGCTTATATTACACACACGTTATTTTCAGGTCACGAGAAACGGTCACACCTGCTTGTAAGGTCACTGGCTCAGGTAAGCAGACCATGTTCTTACTGCAAAAGAAGAGCAACAAGAGGGTATGGGCTCAGGGCAGGTGCCTTTTGTCAGGATACAGGGCTAGGAGTTGTGCGCTCCTATGTCTTCATGATAGCAAGTAAAATACGTCTACAGTCATCGGCTGTAGGAGCCTACTCCTGTCCTCCAAGGGCCAGGTACAAGACTAATAATACAAGTGTCTGCTAGAGACAGGGTCAGGGGGGTGGGCAGCCTCGTTCCACAGCCACGAGGCTGAGGAGGAGGAAAAATGCAGTTAGAAATCTCTATGCAGTGACCTTTATGTAGAAACCCACTACAGGTATTGAAACGGAGTGTCTCATATTGATGGTCTAGAGTCCACCCTCTAGATTCCTAACCTCTCCACCCTCAGCTGGCCCTGCCGGACTTCCAGGAACAGCCTGGGTCTTTGTCACGGCTGAATGGAAGAAGCTAATCATTGGGATAAGATCGCCTCAACAAGCGCCCCACCTAAGGCCAAGGCTGGTCGTTGTGGGGGTGTCTGGGGTGGGTGGGTACTGCGCTTACTTGTCATTGACGGGCAAAGGAGCAGTGCAGAGCTTCCCCACAATCGTAGTCCGGTCTTTCCTCCAGACCCGGTGGGAAGCCTGAAGCTTGAGGTTCACCTGGTGGAGCTGGCACTGAGGCTTGGGGTGGGCTAGCACCCCTCTCCCCTGCAGCTGCTGTCTAGGTCTGCAAGGGAAAGGGAGAGTAAGCGGCACAGCCCTGTTGGCTTCAGCTTCCCTGGGCTCCGTGGGGCTCCGCAGGTAGCCGTGGTTCGCAGGCACACACCAGTTATTCCTGGAATGTGGGGACCACGGTCCTTTGCATAAATAGCTCCCCGCCAGCCTCTCTGCCCACGTATCCACAGCTTTGAATACAACTCAGAGAATCATTGGTTGATTTTTTGAAAGTCAACAAGTGAACATTGCAGCAAAATAGTAGCTCTGGGGTTTTCACATCTGGAAATATGTCCCTTGTTCTTCAATGCCTAGTTGGAAAAGATCCTCACTTTCAGATCCACCAGCCTGGAAATAGTGCCTTCTGTTAAGGCATTCAGGTCAGAGGATTTTGTGTGAGGATTACTCTATTTTAGAGGGAGTATCAATGTGTGAATGGGAACCAACAGCCGATCTCGAAGCCAGGCAGAGCCGGGGCAGAATCCAGGTTTTGTCTCTTCCCAGCTGTGTGGCTTTGGAATCACATAGGTGTCAACCCCAGTTCTCCCACATGCTGGCTAGAAACCTGAATCACTAGACTTGGTGGTGCTGATAAGCCTGGGGGCCCAGAGTGGAAACAGAATCCAGCTCTCTCTCTTAGCCCACCACCTCGAACTTGCCCCTCAGCATCCCCACTGGTTTGCAAGATTTAGGTGTCACTTTAGAGTCCCAGCATGAGACAAGGATGGAGGGAGAGTATGGAGTGATCAACCCAGAGCAGCTATGGAAAGGACTGGGGGCCCTAGACAAAGGCAAGACCCAGTGTAGAGAAAAAACAAAAAGCTTGCCAAGGAAGTCACCAAGCGTGGCACAACCAGGCCCACCTCACAGAGCCTTGAGGGTGCCCTACGGGGAAGAGGGAAGGGGGGGGCGGCCTGGGCCCTGGTTTGTGCTGCCCGCCCCTTCCAGTCCTCTCTGGGCTCAGAGGCAGCAGCGACCCTGTCAAAGAGGGAGGGTGGGGGCGTGGCTCAGCCAGGTGGGGGGTCAGCCCCAGATTGTCCCTTCCTTTCCAGCCTCCTCGGTGACCAAGTGACTTCTCTCTGCACTTTGTAACCCAGGATTAGTTGTATAGTATGTTTTTCCCTTCTGAGGACCATCCTATATAACTTTGTTTTAAAAGCTGTTCCTTTTTACTATAAATATTAGAAGTGTTTTTGAAATATTTCAGAGAAAAAGCTGAGAGAACGGTCCACTTTAAGAAGCTGCTTGGATGGAAGGGCTTGCAGACTAGGGGTCTGAAGGGTGCGGGGAGTGGTCCCGTGGTGAATTCTCTCACTAGAAGGAAATCGGGGTTTCACAAAGCTGTAGAAAGTAGGGGAAAGACCACACACAAACCCCCTCTCCCTTTTCTCTTCAATTTCTGTTCTGCAAGAAAAATATTAAAAATGAGAAATTGAAGATAATCATGTTCTGAGAACCTTCTTCCCAAGAGTGATACAAATCCCTTGGGAGAGGGAAGAAGGAGCGCTGTGGCTGTCTATCGGAATCCCTCGGGGGGCCGTGAAAAGTGTGGCCATTGAGGCTACTTGGTCTGGAGAGGTGATGAAAACACGTTTCTAGAAGTAACACAACGTTGAAGTGATCCAAGCAAAATCATTGAGCTATAGTCTGTCTGCAGGGCTCCCATAGGTACCGGAAGATCTGTGTTGGGATCCTCCTCACCTGCCATCCTCACAGTATGGCTTTGGTGAGTTGAAACCCCAGTGGCAAGGTGCTTGGGAGCCAAGATCAATGCTCCCCCTAGTAAGAACTTGTCTTCCCTGACAACACAGTTAATGCATGCACCCTGAGAACGATTTCCAAACCCACATCTGAACAGGTCACTTGCCTGTTGAAAACGCCCAGGAGCTCCCCAAACTGTGCTCAGAAAAAATACCAAAACCCCTCACGTGTCCTTGAAGGCCCACCTGGTCTGGCCCTGACTTGCCCCACCAGCTTCCCCTCACCAGACCTCAGCGCCCCGCAGCCCACTCCCAACACCACATGCTCACTCCTTAGTGGCTTGGGTCACACCTGCAAATCCTTAAATCTCTAACTCAAGCTTCATTTCCTCTCACTCAGCCAGCCTCCCCCTTCCACGTTCTCATCACACCGGCCACTGTTGACCATTGTGAGTTTCTCAGTGTGCACTCTGGGCATTGTCCTGTTTCTGCTCCATCCATTCTCCTGCAAACCAGGTTTTTCAGGGGCCCCCGCCAGCAGGTTCCAGGGAGGTCTAGTGCGGGGAGGCTCACAGGGATGGGAGACTCTGCCTTCCCACCCACTTCCAGCCCCTGCCAGCTGTTCTGTGCTCTGCCAACACCAGCTTGGCTTTGTCCCTCTTGCTCTGGGGAGGAAGTGGTCCTCCCATGGCTGATCTCTCTGCGTTATCTCCCCATTCTTCTTTTGGTGCTTTCAGCTCTGCCAACGTATCTGGAATTAGTTCCCTGAGTTAAATTCCTTCTTTTGGGCTACCTAGCTTGGGCACCAGTTTCCAGACTGCACCCTGCTGAGACAATGACTTATCGAATGGGTCTGTGTGTCACTGCCTGATTGCTTTGTAAGGAAACACGCCACTGAGTTCTTCTCCCCTGGCAGGCTCGTGATGCCCTAGAATTGAGGTTCTCTGCCCTCTCTCCTCAAGCCGGGTCCCAGACAGCTGCTAGGCCCGAATGTGACTCATCAAGGAGGGGAAACTCAATCTCAGTTTAGAAACTGGTACCACCAGCATCAAGCCTGCTGCCAGAGCTCATCTAGCACTCACTGGCTAACCGACGCTCTGCTTGCAATTCTATTCTGGTGACTCACCGAGTCCGGGCCCCCTGCCCAGAAGTGGCTGCTTCCCAGGCTCTGGCCAGCCCTCCCTGGGACCCTCCCACACGCTGACATCCCTGATGCCCCCTGCCTGGATTCCTGAGCACTGTTTCCTATCAAAGACCCAATTCGTACAGTCTCACCTCTTGCTGAGACACCCAATCACTGCTGCCTGTCTGATCTGTTCTTGTCTGAATACACTATGCTGGGGCCCAACACTGACCCTGACCCCAGGGCAGCTGCCCTGCATGTGGCTGTGGCTGTGGCAGGTTCTGCCCTCACCCCACCCCCAGCCCAGTGGGCTAGGCTTACCCATCAGTGATGACACAGTGCCTATCTTGGTGTGTGCATGTATGTGTGTAAATGTGTGGGTGTGCATGTATGTGTGTGTGCGCACGCGTGTGTATATATGTGCATGTGTGTATGTGTGCATGCATGTGCGTATGAGTGTGCATACATGTGTGCGCCTGTGCATGTGTGTGCAAAATGAAAAGGCAGCTATGTCCTCAGGAGAGAAGCCAGACATGAGGGGCACCTACTTACATGGTGATCTTGGCTGAGGCGGTGACATTGCTGCTAAGGAAGGCGACCGTGATGCTAGTGTCCTTGTTTCTCGGCTCCTGCAAGTAAAACTCCACGAGGTTGTGATGTACTAGGAAACCAAAGCAGGGCCGGAGGTTGGTGAGTGCTGTCCCCCAAAAGCCCCAAAGAGCAGTAGTGCGATCAGCGGTCTGGGCTCTCCCTCTTAATAGCTGTGTGACTTAGAGCAGATTACCTGTCACTGTAGACCCTCAACTTCCTCAAGTGAAAACTGGGGGAAACAAAAATACCCCACAGTCTCAATGAGAATTAAATGAGTGACTACATATAAAGCCCTTAGACAGTGCCTGTGCCTAGGAAGCATTCGAGAAGCATTAGTTTTTATTATTACTTGTAATACTAGATGTCCCTGCTTGTTTGGTGACATTAGCTTGGTAGTGTGATTTTGAAAGAACCAAAAAGCATGTGTGTTATAATAAGTACTTAACTCACAGACTACAGCACCCTCGCCACCATCATGTGCACAGTGTCAGGGAAGCCACTTGTGTGCAGGCCACGGCCAGTTCCCGCCCTGAGGCAGCTGGTGGCCTCCCCACCCTCCGGGGCGGACCCTGGGGCTGCCGAGCCGGTGTTAGCACCACAGATGGGGTGAGCAGCCTGGCTCATGGTGACACCCCTGGGAACTGCTGGCCCTCTGGCAAGGAGGTTGGAGTACAGCCTCCCTAACACCCCATCTTTTCCTTGTTAAGGCGTAGGCCCGTCTGGTGGTGTTGTGCAGTAGCTTTGGCCTTGGAGCATTCTCAGATTCCTTGAGTGATGGGGAAATAGCTGAAGGAGCAAACCTTCACCTTTCAACTACCTGCACTTTCTCATTTGTCATGTTTTATGGGTGAATATTGAGGAGCCGTCCAGTGGATTTAGGTGGGCTCGGCACTAAGTTGGAGGATGCCCTGGTCCCTGTGTGCTCATGGGGTTAACAACAAGACTCCAGGCAGAGGCAAGATGTCAAGAACCCACCAGAAGAAAAGAGAGAGCCCTGTGTGCCCCCACCCACCTCAAGGAAAGTGTCCTACTCCTTCCATCTCTCTCAGTTGTTTACTATGGGATGTAAGTTGTGATGGTGATGGGTAAAGCTGAACCAAAGCGGATAACTGCAATGTGGGAAAAACGTCTAACTTACACAAACGGAAGGAATTTAACTTTGGACTGAGTTTGATATATTTATTATATCACTCCATTGATCGAGAAAGTTTTCTAAGGTTCTATTTCCTTCTCTGGAAGCCCCAGGAGGGCCAAGTCAGCCAACACTGGGTTGGTGGGAACTGGTAGTAAAATCCTGTGTCTGCAGGAGCATGACATGGGAAGCAGCACACAGAGCCCTGGACGGTCAAACAGGAGACATGGATCCTAGGTCCAACCCTGTTGCTGACCTGCTGTGCCACCTTGCCTAAGTCACTGAACCTCTCTGTGCCTCCGTTCCTTCATGTGTAAACAGCAACCCTGGCATCACCTCATAGAACATGGCAAGGATTAAATGAGGTCATAGAGGAAAAGCACTTTGTGTGAAACACTGTTCTACAAGGGAAAAGTAGTATTTCCAGAAAAATTATTATTTGGAAAAGGTTCTCTGTCCTGCGGGTGGGTACCTGGCAGAGGTCATAGGTGACCCCTGTCCTGGTGAGCACTGCTGAGGTGCAGCCCAGGGCCAAGATGGCACCACGGCACTACCAGGAGGAAGGCCGTACCCCTGGGGCAGGGAAGGCCCCCGTGTAGATGCTCAGAACAGCAAACTCAAAGCATGTAGGCACACAGGTGTTCCTGCCAGCTTGTTTCTTTCTGTGTCCCTCTGAGGTTTCTGACCAGACAGGAACATACTTCTGGGGGCTGGGAAGGGAGACTGAAATAAATATAAAACAGTGGGAAGAATTATGGCTACACAAATCTACCTTAGCAGGGACCTTAAAAATGCCTGTAACTTTCAAGTGCTCCCCACGCTCCCCGGAGCACATGTTTCTAGTTGTGCAGACAGGGAGGAGCCAGTTCAGGTTGTCGTGCAGATTCCAATCCAGGTCTGTGTGAGCACGGAATCTGAGCTTTGGGCTCCTTATCAGACCGCACCAGGCCTTCCAGTACCAGAAAGGTCTGGCCACAAAGATCCCTCCACCAACCAGACACAAGCTGACCAGAAAATTGGTTAGAATTAGTGTGGTCATATTACTTACCATCCTAACCAGCTACTTTTGTTCTATACACACAATAGACCAGATGGGATCCCAGGATAACAAGCATCATCCCGAATGTAGAGTCATCCTAGTCACAGGCTGACCAGAAATCGTGTTTTAAATGGGACAGAAAACAAAGGTACTATCCCGTTCCAAATGGTACATATGGTCAGCCCACTGACGCCTTGAATTTAGCCCAGTGAGACTAGGCTGATCATACGTGTCATTTGAAATGGGACAGTACTCTTTTCTGTCTTGTTTAAAACAGTACATCTGGTCAGCCTACCTAGTTAAGATGCAAATAGCACAGGGAAAGATGATGGTTCAGCCAGGAATGTACTTCATAGATTCTGAGACATAGTTTTCTTTTGCAATTTAACATCTTTCACAGTCACTGGCACGTTAGCTTCAATGAAACGCAGTGGTTAGAAGCAACAGCAAACAGATGGACTAGGTATGTGAAGGGAAGTCAGGCAGAGTGCGATTCCGTCTCCTCAGGCACCCTGCCCTAGGAGGGCTGCCAGGTGCGAGACACATAGGATGGGCATCAAAGTGGGGATAAAAAACACACAGAAAGGAAGCCCCACTCCCCAATACCACTCCAGTGAGAACCCACACTGGAGGCAGATTTCTGTGGGGGGTGAAGAGGAACTAGGACCAGTGTATAGGCAGGAAGATGCTCTCAAGTCTTCATCCATAGAAGAGTCATGGGTTGAACTAGAACTATCTTTGAAAGTTCTGGTTGCATCTGAGACTAATAGTGGCTCTGCCCCACCTGTCCCAAGACATCTTTGCCTCAGTCCTTCAACTCCCAACTTGGCTACTACCATGCTGGGCTGCGCACAGCCCAAGCCAGAGCCCTGGATGCTGGTGCACAGCACACTGGCAGAGCTGAGTCATTCATTTCCCCCCAAACTCACCACAGTAGGGAGCCCTGGAGGTGGTCAGAAGGTAAACTCTGACTTCCTTGGGAAGTGGCTCTATCTTGACACCCTCTTGTTCCACCAGGCCTAGAAGTCAAGAAGCAAAGACAGCAGAGCCCTGAGGAGGCCATTTCAGGGTCCTTTGGCACCCAGCCACGTATTGATTAATTAATGCACCCAGAGATTCTGCAAAACTCTACATTGCCTGCTCATTATATGCCCTGCTCTATGGTGAGTCCCAGGGTGCATGCAACTCCGTGCAGCAGGGGATAAACACACAAGTAAACAGGAAGTTCATTCTTCAGATCATCTGGCAGTATTTCTCAGGGGGTATTTCTAACAAATTTGAAATTACGTCTCCAACCTGCAAAACAATCTACATGACAATTGTTTTCATGGCATTTGTGTCCTACAGGGAAGTGTTTCATCTGAAGAATAGTGGTTGACAAGTTGGGGAAGGGCCTTCTGGGCAGAGTACAGTTTGGGCAAAAGCACACAGGGTGAGGAAACATGAAGCACTGGGAGGACAAGGAGTATCCCTGGGGTGTTAGTGCCAGGGGAAGTAGTCAGAGGTGAGGCTGGACACTATGTTATGCTGTGTCAAGTGATCGGTCCATCACATCTGGGGGAAATCGTGACATACACCCGAGGCATAGGAGGTAACGTTGACTTGCTTTGTTGTGGGAAGCCAGCCCCGTTTTGTCAAGCTGGTACACTTTTCATTCACATAAGGCAATGGCAGGTTGCTGCAGCTCTGAGTGGCAGCTAGGGGCGGGACGTGGGGAAGGGAAGGAAGGGAAGGAACCATTTACACTACTCAGAGTTTTTTCTAGAGTCATTCATCTGGATAACCTCAGGATGTCCCCAGCAATGATCTGCACAGGTGAGTCCAGGCCAGATTTCTCAGCCTTCCTGGAAGAACTCCTCTTCCCAGACTGGCCTGAATCATCCAGGAAGGTGCCAAGCCAACCAGCAATTAGGCACTTCTCCTGTTGGCACATGGCTACCACAGCCTCCCACCTCCGAAGTGGGCCATGTGTGCCCTTCTTGGGGACTTCCCCACACCACCTTGATTTAAGGCCTATCAGGAGTCCAAGAATGGCTGGCCCTGCTAGAAAGACCTATATCAAGGGTCCAGCCTGCAAGTGGGGCAGGGGCTCTGGGCTATATCAGTTTTCTTGAGAGTCTTCTGAAGCTGGACTTGCAGGGGAGGGATTGTGTGCAAACAGGTGTGCAGAGCAAGAATGGCATCAGGTACTAGTATAGAAGGTGAAGAATGGGACATGGAGGGCCAAATGCCATCTTCCAGGTCAGAAAAGGCTGAACATGTCATCGATTAAACTTTCTGTACCCTAGTTGGGTAATTTCTTGACCATAGGCAATCAGGATTTCAAGAGGTGACGACTAGCAAGACTGAACTTTCTCCAAATTGCCAAAGAAGCCAAAGGGGTAGAATTTACCAATCCTTGGACAGGAAAGCAGGAAAGGGTTAAAACAATCCAGACAATGTCCAGCAAGGAAGGCCTTGTAGCTGGCACAAGGAAAGGCCTTCAACGAACAGGAATTTTCGAGGGCACTGATATAAAGGTGCACAGCCCTCATGTGATCACAGATCAGATAACTGTATCCTAAAAAAAAATTAAAAAATTAAAAGCACAACCTAAGTTTCAGTTTAAACCATGTGGAAACTCCCTCATGCTACTTACTGTAAGCCTAATGAATTTCATAATTCAGCAGGCTATAAATACATGGGACGTCCCCTGAGCCACCTTTAAAGAATATTAATGGAAAGAAAACCCTCTGTGGCCCGCACTGGCTGACTCAACATCAAGGCTGATGGTGAAATCTGATCTCTGGGGAAGCTAAATTTCAGCTGTCTTGGGTTTTCTGACCTGCATGAATAAAGCTGGGACAGCCAGGTTGGTCTTGGCCTCCGTTGACAAAGTAGTCCACATGTCCAACAGGAATTCGAATACCCAAATCTGAAAGGAGGCAGAATTCTGTTACCTTCTTACTGCAGGGGCATATCTTCCAGGGTCCACAGCAGGGTCCACCAACAGCACAGTCTAAGGTGTGACCATGGGAGCCCACCCACTCTCTGTGCTGAATGGGTGCCCACCTCACTCCTATATGCTGTGAAACTACAGAACTAGCCCTTAGAATTCTAATGGGGGTTTCCCATGCTGAAAGGAAGAAGAATAAATTCATAAGAGGATGCCCATATTTGCTTAATAAAATCAAGAAAAATATTCCTTAATGTAAGTTTTCATAAATCAGTAAATATCATAAGCGTGGTAAATTTCCTTGTGAAATAGTTTCTGGTCTGCTTCAAGTAACAGTTCAGATATATATGTTTGGGGACACATTTCCACGTTCTCCCACATACTTTAGTGTTGCCCTGACTGAGCTGAAGAAATATGACCTGGCTACCAAGAAATGAGTTTGAGAGACTATAGACCTCATTATATAATACCTTGACTATATCTGATCCCTCAGATTGGGTCAGATTCAGCTGCCAAAGACACTGATTTTATCCTTCATGTCACTGATCAGTATTATAAGCAATGTATTGTATATTACTTGTTTAATGTCATCTATCCAGGGGTTAAACAATGACCTAGAAGTTATCCTTGATTCCTCCCTTTCTTTCACTCTCTACAGTTAGCCCATCACCTGTCTGATCAGCTCCACCTCCAAAATTTGTTTTGAATCTTTCTACTTCTCTCTGTCTCTACTGCCACCACCCTTGCCCAAGCCACCACCATCTCTCAGCCAGACTCTGATTGTGCCTCCAGGCTTCCCTTAGTGCCCTCCTGCAGTCCATTCTCTGTAGAGCAACCACAACAATCTCTTTTTTTTTTTTTAATTAATTGTTAAATTTATTGGGGTGACATTGTTGTTTAAAAATTACATAGGTTCCAGGTGTACAATTCTATATACCGTCTATGCATTGCATTATGTGCTCACCACCCACAATCAGTTCTCTTTCCATCACCATATATTTGGTGCCCCCTCCCTCCTCCCTCCCTCCCCCTTACCCTCAGGTAACCACTGAACTACTCACGTGTCCATGAGATTTTGTTTCTTTGTTACTTTCAGTTTTATATTCCACATGTAATTGAAGTCATATGGTTCTTGATTTTTTCAGTCTGACTTATCTGGCTTAATATAATGATGTCAAGGTCCACCCATGTTCTTACAAATGGCAGTATTTTGCAGTAATCCTTTAAGGAAATTCAAACCTCTGTCCTGTTCTCACTGACTGCACAATAAAATTTAAACTCTATGCCATGGCCAGTCTGGTCCTTCTCCCTCTTCTTCAGCCTTGCTCCAGTCCTGTTCCCACCCACATCCAGGCTTTCATTATTGGCTGTCCTCTCCACCTATTATACAATGTTCTTCCCCTCTTCTCAGGGTTGACTCATTCACATCTGCAAAGTCTCACCTCAAATATAATGTCTTTGGACAAACTTTCCTCAATAAGTCTACTTGAAGTAAACCCCTCTCCACTCCACCACCCAAGTCGCCCTCTATCTCATATCCTTCATTTTCATAACCACAATGTGTAATTATCATGTCTGTTTACTTGTATGGAAGGCCCACAACAACAAGGCCTTCATCTGTCTTTATTCTGCTATATCCCCAAGACCAGCAGAATATCTGACACACGTAAGTGCTTAATAAATATTTATTAAAGGAATAAATGAATGAGTACTTGCCTAGTTAGCCTGTAAGTCATGTGGGCAAAGACCTTATTTGATACCTTGTTCACTGCAGTATTCTCAGTGCCTACTACATAACTCAATAAAGATTGATTGCATAAATGGGATGATTATTGTTTCCCTTTGGCCACATTAAGAAGCTCCAACTTTGAAGGGTACTGAGAGGCCTAAATCAGGTAAACAGGGACCTAATGAGTCACCTATTTACCAAATTTAGGGACAGAAGGGGTTAATCTTATCAATTAACGTGGTTAATTAACCCAACTGCTAGGCGAAGGCCTGTGGGCTTTAATCAATTAAATAGCTATAATTCTTTAGCTTCCTATCTGTGAGATGAAGGTGGAAAAGGGGTTGAACAATATGGCTGCATGGATTTCTCCCAGGATCATGAGTCTGTGAGTCATGGATGCTAAAAGAAGGCTTCTGACCAAAGGGAATGAGACATAGACATCTCTTACTTGAACTACAAACACTTCTGGGACAGACAGATGTTAATTCTCCCATCTACCATGCTGAGCACAGGGCCAGGCACAGACTCCTGGATATTTGATATGCAATCAAAATGGGATTGAATGCCCACCCCTCTTCCCAACTGGTGAGAAGAGCTTAATTTGGTCATAATGGATTCAAGCTACGGGTCTTCCCTGTGCCTATCACCATTGGAGAGAGGAATTCTCATTCTTTACTGGCCTAAAGGGCTGGGCTCCTCCCCGTGGAGACCTAAGAATCTTTCCCAGGAGTACAATGCCCCAGTCCCCTGCGGCCAGGCATATTCACCCTGAAAAAGCAGCATGACTTTCCCATGCCAGTCAGGAAGCAGTGGCCATCCCCTGGCACTACCACTGCACAAGGTTTAGTGTTGAATCAGAGGTTGAGACTTTGGGCCATAAAAGAGAAATCTCCTACCTGCTACTGGCTAAAAATCGAACCACTCATCTCAGTGGTCAGAAAATGATAGAACTGGAGAAGACTTGTAAAATTCTTGGAAATACCTCATTGTGCATCAGAAGCTCAGAGGGAGTGGGAATCTGCCCAGGGCCAGGCAGCTAGATGCCAGCCCTGTTTATTTCCCCACCCCTAGAAGGTCCCCCAAGCTCACTGTCGGTGTCTGTGTGAATGGCTTCCACGAAAAGGGCGTCTCCCGGGTCTAGGCGTTCCTCCAGGCTGGCTCTGGTATACTCCGGTCCTGCAGGGTCCAGGCCTGCAAGGACAGACTGAGGTCAAGGTGCGACCCTGTCCTCTTAGCCACAGGAACCCTCACAGACCCACCACACACACACCCTGGAAGCCCTTCCAGTTCAGAGCCTAAGAGTGGAGAACTAGCTCAAGAACCCCACACCCAGGAGCCCCCACTTCACTGTCTCTAACCCCCCAATAACACAGAGTCTCTGTCTCTAAAATGAGCTTGGTAACGTCAACCATTTAGTAAGGGTGAATGTGAGTAATATTAATGCTCATGTAGTCATAACAGTAGTTACCAGTTTTTGAGCAGTTGCTGTGTGCCAGGGGTTATGCCGGGCAGTTTTACAACTAGTTCTCACAAGAACACACTAATATAAATATTACTATCCCCATGTCTTAGTTGAATGCCTTTCCCCTGCCTCTCCCAAACCAGATCCTAAGACAAAAATGTTAAATACAAGTAGCTTATTTGGGAGAAGATCACGGAAATATACTAAGGGTGTGGGGAAAAGAGTCATAGAATTAAGAAAATTTTTAATAAATGGATTATCACTTTGGGCAAGTAGGTTTCATCCCCTGGGGCTTCTCAGGGGGACTCTGTAAAACATGACTCAGAATTGTTCTGTTGGAGGGTATTTTCCACACAAATCTAGCCTTTTATTGATTGAGAGTAGCTCCTGAAACATAAAGCATACTGCCCTTTTCAAGTATTTACCATATTGTTTAAAGGTGATTTCCACACTAAGCCAAGAGATATGAACTGTTACAACCATCTTACTATTAACCGAAAAATAAAAGGCCTTTCAAAGTGAGAGACAATACACATTTATTTGAAATCAAAAAGAATAGCTAATTAGGATTTTCTGGTTAAGATGGCAGAATAGGTAAATGCTGTGCTTGCCTCCTCTTATGACCACATCAAAATTATAATAAAATTTTTACAGAACAGCCGTCATTGAGAATTACCTGAAGTCTAACTGAACAGAAGTCCTACAACCAAGGACATACAGAAAAAGTCACCTTGAGACTGGTAGGAGGGACAGAGAAACAGAATAGGCTGGTTCCACACCAGTGTGTGACCGCTGAAAATCAGGAGGAAGGAATGCCAGGATAACTCAGCGGTTGAGAGTTTGCCTTGCAATCACAAGGTCCAAATTCAATTCCTGGCCCTAGCCGTACAACCCCATATGCTGAACTGTGGCACAACTGGTAACCGCAGGGATGATACGGTGGTGAAGGTGCTCACCTCCCATGCAGGAGGCCCCAGTTGAGTTCCCGCCCTACATGGCCCCATATCCACCTGTGTGGAATGAAATTGTGTCACAACTAATAATGTGGAGACTGCTCTGGGTTCTTTCCCTTCTCTCTTTCTCCCCCCCCCCCAAAATAATAAATACAAAATAATTGAAAATGAAAACAAAAAGGTCAGGGAGGATATTTTGGCTGTGAACATCCCTATCCCAGATGAGCGAGGAGTTCCAGCCCCAGACCAGACTCCACAGTGCAAGGATCCAGTGCCAGGGAGAGAAGTCCCCAAAACTTCTGGCTGTGAAAACCAGCAGATATTGTGGCTGAGTGAAACAAAGGGCCACTACAGTCCCAGGCGCTCCTCTTAAAGGGCCCACATGTGGACTTACTCAGAGCTCTAGAGCTGGGGCAG
>PVKE010032779.1:0-18284 GCA_004027555.1 Craseonycteris thonglongyai
TGTAAGATTTCCTCCGGCAGCTATACACACTCAGTTTTTTCATACCATCTAAGATGGTTCCTAGCTGATGTCAAGATACTATGAGAAGGGAACAGGAAGCAATAGTTCTTGGGGGTGATGGTTGTCTATTGGGGTACAGAAAGGCATTAATATCCTATTATCCTTCCTATCCATTGTCATAATTGATGTGACTATCTTCAGTTTATGACATACCTAATATCTTCCCAATAGGTCCTTAAAGGGGAAAACATTGAAAGAAAACTAAATTTCTTCAAAAGAAAATATAAGAGAAAAACAATAGTGCCCAGTATTACTAATGCAGGGCCAAAAGTTAGGACCCCATATTCAGTTCACCTGTCCAGGTTGATGTGAAAAGGGGACTTTACCCAGAGAATCTCAAAAGTTCTTTTTAGGCACTGATCTATGATACCAAGTAGACAGCAATCACTGAACCTCACTTTACCATTTTAATAATTATAAGAAGAAGAAGAAGCTGGTGCTCATTGATTTTTATAAATGTTTAAAGCAACAATTTGCATCTGAAAACCAGGTTGGAAACTCTGTTTATAGAAAAAGAAAAGAAAAGAGTGTAAAGTCCTTAAACAGGGAACTCTGTATATTTGACTACGTCAGCCAAGTTCCCAGGCAATACCTGCTCAAGTCGCTTATTCTGCCCCTATGCTCTCTGGTCTGAATGCAAACACAGCTCCTCAGGATCTTTGGTGAGTTAACAGGTAGGCCAACATATGGGGCTAGAAATCCCTTCGGGTAATTTGTACAAGTAGATCGTTGTTTTAATTGCCAAATACTGAACAAACAAGCTTCTTAATTATAATTTTTCAATACAATAAACATGCCATGGCAGAAAGTTATTGGACCTAAATTATAACTTGGTAAAACATTAGGCACCTTTGGAAGATGTTATCTCTTTCAAAACTCTAGCTAACTTGAAATTGACATAACATGCATTAAAATCTCCTGATCATCAAAATAGCTTGCTTTATGCCATCTGTTTTCAAATATTTTCCTTGAACTTTCTGCTAAGAAAGATTACAGCATGATGTTTTTGAAGTTTTTCTTTTATTTCTTCCTTCTTTCTTCTCTATCCTCCCTCCTTTCCTCATACTCTCTCTCTCTCTTTCTCCTTCCTTCCTCCCTCCCTCCACCGTATCCTCCCTCCCTTCCTCTTTCTCTCTTTCCCCTTCCTTCTTTCCTTCCTTCTTTCCTTCCTCCCTTCCTTCCATTCTTCCTTCCTTTTTCCTTTGCTTTCTTTTCTTTCTCTTTCTTTCTTCTTTCTTGTTTTCTATTTAATTACCACACTCTATTTTTAAGCTGAATGGAGTATGGGCTTCTAAGAGGTGGAGGACAAATATTCCACCTAGAAATTGGCTATTATTAATATAAGAGTACAACAATTTTAGGATAATGATGAGAATACTGCAAGACTTATTACAACTTCTAATAATACTTAATTATCACCAGAATCACTTAAGTAGCTGTCCTGCTCATAATATAGTCCAATGAAATTTACAGTAATAGAAACCCATTTAACCATTTAATCAAAGTAAAATCTACAACCAATTTCTAATTCTCCATAATTAGTGGAGCCATGAATAGCCACACATGAAGTAGGCACTTAATATGCTTTAGGCACTTAATATAGATTATAGTTTTTTTAAGACTTTTATTTAAAAAAATGTAGCTAATATAAACATTATATCAGTTTTAGGAGTACACCATAGTCGGTCAACATTTATAAACCTAAAAAAAGTGATCATAATAAGTCTAGCAACCATCTGAAATCATAGCATGCTGTCACAGTATTATTAACTATATTCTCTATGTTATATATTACACTCCCGTGGCTTATTTGTTTTATACCTGGAAATTTGGACCACTTACTGCCCTTCACCATTTGCCCCCCTGTTAGTTTTTCAATTACAGTTGACGTTCAATATTATTTTATATTTTTCAGGTGTATAGCATAGTGGTTAGACATTTGTATAATTTAAGAAATCATCCCCCTGACTAGTCTAGTACCCACCTTACAGCATACATAGTTATTATAATATTACTGACTATATTTCTTATGCTACACCTTATATCTCCATGACTACTTTATAACAACCGATTTGTATTTTTCGATTTTTTCTCCTTTTTCACGCATCCCCCTCAAACCCCATCTCGTCTGGCAACTATCAAAATGTTCTCTGTTAATTATAGCTTTTAATATTCACAAAAAACCTGGGTTGTTGGCATTATTACTATTCCCATTAAGGTATTTTTAAAAATAGAAGTTTAAGGAGGTTGATTTTCAACTTCGAGATCAAAATAGGAAACAGAGCTAAGTTTCAAATTCAGGTTCATTCGAAGTCAAAGCTAATGTGGTAACTCCAATTGCCTTCTAATAAAAATATAATTTAAAATTATAATCTCAGTCTATATGTATATAGTATTATATACCTCTCGCAAATTTTTGTGTCTTAATATTTATTCCAGATGCAGTTTATTTACTCTTTCCCTTGACCTTCCTCTAAAATGTCAATAGAATACAGTTTTAAGGTAAAAGAATAAGCAGAAAAAGACTAATAGACAATTAACTAAATAATCATGAACTAAATGTGTTAGCATATGTAAACATTATCTATGTGCTTATAAGACAGCAATTTACTATCAGATGCAACCATTGTGATTAAAGGGATCTTACACAGGCAAAGTTGCAGAAAAGTAAATAAAACAATTCAAATAGTTTGTTGTGAGATGGATCTAATCTTGTCTGCAGGCCCTATTGTGAGTTAGTGTTGTTCTTTCCTTTTCCTTTATACCCAGGACTATTGTTTGATGAAGAAAAGAAAAAAAGAAAAAAAAAAAGAAGTCTTGGATGGGTCTCCCTTGGGGTCCCTATCTTTACTATTTAGATTTCCAGTTTTGATAAAGTGAACTTGAGTCAACCTTAGAATGCTCTGTCTTACAACTAACCAAACCAAATCTTAAAGCCATACACAAGGGTAAAAATATAATGCCTTCTTTGACAATGGTGGACCTGGACCACTATGTAAGTGGTTTCTGTTTACTTTCTAATCAGTAACCTCAGAGAGAGAGAGAGAGTTCAAGCATGCTCATGGGGGAGGGAGGGTTTGGGGAGAGATTATGTGAAATATTCTGTTAGTCTCCCGGGCTTAATTAAAAATGGTTTCTATCACATATGAAACATGTTGGGTAATGTTTAACATAAACTTGGGATTCCAATTTGCATCAGTGTCCAATGGTTAAAGTAAATGCACATTTTGTAATCAGTACCGCAGCTGGTCATGTCATATCTATTCTCATATCCAGTCTCATGTTCCCTGAATTCAATTTCATCCACCCATAGGCCACGTTCACCAACTTAGAGATCCACAGCTGTCCAAGCCTGGGATTGATTTCTAGCTCAGCAAGAATATGATACTTCCTGTCCTATGGTTAGCTACTATCTCTTTTCAAAAGTCTCTTTGCACTACTCTCCCCCTCTTTTATCTTGCTGTTCATTCTACCACTGACCATTTGCTCTTTTCTGGGCTCTCTCTCTCATGCTTGCCCCACATTACACTTGTTTTCTGGCTCTCATTTGTTAGCTCTGTAACCACAGGCAGGTATTATATTTACCTGTCTGTACCTCGTCTGTAACCTGAAAATAAAAATAGATCTCGAGCAATTTATTGTGTGGAATAAATGAGATATGGTAACCAATATATTCTTATTCATCCTATAATAGATAGATACTCAATAAATGTTAAAATTGAGTGAGGATAATAAAAATAATAGTTAAAGATAATATTGAGTGCTAAAATTTTATACACATTATTTATATAATCCACACAATAACTTTAAGAAGAATATATTATCATTATTCAACTTAATAATAAAAGAAAAATCTCAAGTAAAGTAATTAAAATTATAAACTAAGAAGATGGCAAGCTCTTGGTCTTCAACATAATGTTCTATGTTCAACCAGTTTTAACAATTGACAAAAGATACTGTGAGATGACACAGCCATCAATATTTTTAAAGAATACCCCTCAGACCATGGCTATTGTTTAGTTATTACTCTATTTTTTAATAGAACTTCAGTATTTAACAAGTTTAAAGACCTAGACAGCCAAAAATTTAATGACACCCCTAAAGCCTCTCCCAAGGAAAATTCACTTATGACCTTCCACGAATAAACTTGCTAACAATTTCAAGGGCTTCAGGGAATCTATAAAAGCTGCCCCCAGAACACTCCAGAGGTGCTTGGTATCCAGTTAAGGACTGATGAAAAAGAATAAATCAAAGTCCTTTCATTTTCCTAGTATGGTAAGCTTAGAACCTCAAAAACAATCTATCCTGGGGAAGCCGGGATGACTCAGCAGGTTAAGGGCTCACTTTACAGCCCCAAGGACTGAGGAGCAAGTCTCCGCCCTGGACCATGCAGACCCATATGCTGACCTGGGGTGTGCTTCCCATGTGGGAGGCCCCCAGTTCAGTTCTCACCCCCCCCCCAGCCCCCACACCCCAGCTCGGGCCCCTGGCTCAAGGAAGTGTTCCTCCCATGAAGGAGGCTGCTGCTGGCTGGGTTCCCAACCCACTCCCCAACCCACCTGTGAGGAACGAAACCACGTCAAAAGCTGCTGATGTATAGCTATGGAGCCTGCCCTGGGCCTTCTCCCTTCTCTCTGTCTCTCTCTGTCTCTGTCTCTATCTCTCTGTCAAAAACAATAAATCTTCAAAAAGAAATTTAGGTAAAGTTTGTATTGAGTTATTTGGACACACCATACTCTCTGAAGTTTCTCATCTCTTAGAAGCATGGTATTAAGAAATTGGTGTTTATATAACTATTGTCTCCTGAGACATACCTTTGCAATTTCCATTTGGTATTAACCATCTAAAACTAACCATAGGATTCTATTTATAATTTAGTAAGTATTAGAACACAGTTTGTCATTTGTGATTTAACATATCTTTGAATTACATAGTGTTATGAGTGTTTGGGGATGTTTTATTTTTCTTAAACGTAAGAGAAGATAAATATTTTAAACTTCAATCAGGAAAAAAATTATAAAAATAAAGTTTGTCTAATAAAAAGAAGAATTCCTTTTAATCCTCTCATTTTAGTTTGAAGACTTACATTTCTTCATTCATTGCAGAGAATATTGAGCGCTTAAATTTAATCCTCCTCATGGCAAAGTAATGCTGGTGGTGTTCAGACATGCCTTTGTATTCATAATGTGGAGTAATACTTACAAATGCATTTTTTATTTTCATTTCATCAGTAAACTTTTCAAGCATTTGTTATCTTTCAGCTGGTTATTCAAGTCCCTCCATAAGTGGAAACATAAGAACCAGAATAATAAGATGGCATTACCAACCTAGGGAGGCTTATTTCCACTTCCTCTTCTTGCATCTCAGCGTACCAGCTGAAGATGTGATGAGCAGTAATTAGTTTTTCCATTTCTTCTATATTTATCTCTCCTTCAGGAAGTATAATGATTAAACTAAATTCATCACCTCTATAAGGTAATTCCAAAACCTGGTAGTTCATGGAGTACTCAGAAAAATAACCTGGAATTGAGATAATAAAATTTTAAATATACTTATCAATTCCCAAAGTCCTGCTTTAGAGTATGATTTCTCATATTACCATATTTTGTCCTCAAAAGAGCCTTCATCATTGGAACTTTGATAGCTGCACCATTTTGCTTAATGAAATCCATCAGATGGGTGTCCTCTTTTCTGAATTTCTGTTTCCAATCCCCCTTCAAATAAATAGCATTTACCAAGACAAGTCGAGTCAGAGGGCCAAATTCTTTCCCTGAAAACATGTCTTTAATTTTTCCTGTGAAGGGGTTAGAGGAGGGGGTAGAAGGAAATATGCAATAGTGGTTCAGTAGATATGTTTTAAATAGAATTAAAAACATTTTCTTTTTTGCAGATTAGTTATAAACAGTGTGCTTTATCCTCTAAACTTAGCAATTTTTGAGAGTAAAGATGAGCACTATTAAATATTTTACTTAGAAATACGTACAAAAGGAATTTCACTGGGAAATAAGAGACAAGGGATTGTGTCAAGCAAATTTGGACAGCTGTAGTAATAAATTCTCTCTAGGGAGATTTTCTGCATAAATATTTTTTCAGTTAGAAAGAACAGAAACTAAATATCTCTTCCTGCACATTTATTGGTATTTTTCGAATTTTATTTCAAGGTTTTCTAGTTAGTCAATTAAAATTAACAAATTAATGGTAAACTCAAACTTGCTACTCTTGTAAATGCAGCCACTGACAAATATGGAGCTGCTGGTATGACTTTCTTCATCTAAAAAAAAAACAGTCTCGTATATCTATGTCCAATGACTATTCCAAAGTTATGACACAAAAGCATGATTCGGTACCATGGAGCTGTCTAGGGAAATTCTCATTTTGTATCCTATTAAAAGGACTTTCCTGTGAACATGGCTCACAGCACCCATCTCACATTTTCAACTTATGGTTCTTCATCTCAGGCTTCCCATAAATAATAGAATAGCATCTTACAGCATCACAATTTTTTGTAACAGAATGAGAAAGCAAAGAAACAGACAACTGTTACTTGAGGAACTGCTCTGTGCTTGTCCGTTCACGTACATTATTATTAAACTTTCCAATAATCCTGAAATTTTAATAAGACTCTCATTATGTATGGGATATAGCTTAGCACTTGTAAAGACTGAACACATCTGTACAATTTTAAGTTTGTGTTCTTTCCTTTGGGGATTTTTTACTAGTTTATATTTAATTTAAAGTTAAGATTGCCATGTTTATGATAGGACTATCAACATTTGTTATTAAACATTAACACATCCAACTAAGATGTGTTAATTATTTATAGAATATGTGGGAAGGAAAGCATTTGGGATTGACAGATTTTATTTTTATCAGTCTCAATATATTATACTTGTAGTCATAGTTTAAAAAAAACCTACCCTTATACAAAACTTAGTAAAATTCTTCCATTAAGAATTCTACGAACAAGTGTCTCTCAAAAAATAAAAATAAAAAAAGATACTGTGTATTTTTCAAAGCAGCTTACAATTTCTTTTGTTTTTATAATTTAGTATTAATTGGAACACTAGAAAAATGAAAGTTTTCATCCCTCTGAATTGGGTTAGTAGGAAAATATTCAACCATTCCGTACTTTAGAATACTAAAAACTATGACTACAATGTCAAGTAATGATTTTATGAAAATGGGTAACTTTACCATCTGTTTTGTTTTCTACCCAGGTATTTATTGTCTCTGCACAAGCCTTTGCATCCTGAAAATCCACCAGTTTTATGGCACTCTGAAAAAATTCCTTGTTGCCATGGAGATACTGTTCTTTCACAGTGAATCCTTCTTGAAGGTAGAGGGCACTGGCAAGATTAAATGTAAATTCTTGTTTTTTCTCTGAGATGGCAGAGAAAAATGACTTCAGCATGGAAAATTCTTCTCCTAAAAAATAATTATAATGCATAGTGACATATAGAACAACATAAAAACAACAGCTTTTCAGCTTTGCTTCTAAGGAATCTGATTCATATCACCACTTTTTGCAGGTATAACTAACAATCTTTTCTAATTTAGTATAAATATCTTAAGCATGTATCTACTGTAGAATATACATTTTCTGGAGAAAGCAGCTCTTACATAGGAAAAAAGAATGTCTATGAAAGTTTTAAATTTGTCAAAAACAAGAATATGCATTTAAACAGTGCAAAGGAAACGCCTTCCTTACAGTTAAATTTAGTTTATTCTTAGATGTTGAAGATTTATCTTTGGAGTCTCATTCTTTGCATAACATGTGATATTTATGAAATGGAATGCTAATAAAAGCTGATAGGGATATGACAATGATGAGCAATCTTTTTCACTATTACTTTTATTTTGGCTTAAGAAAAAATTGGTCTCTTATGAGCAACTGCACCTGTCCAATATTTGAAATTTACTAGACAAACCCTAGAACCATGTCTAGAGATGTGTAAGTATAGTAAATGAGTATTTCTTCAGCTTCATGAACCTATGTACTATTTTGGCTGTCTACATGAACAATAAAAATCCTTAACCATCCTAACTGTAACCACCAGCCAGTTGAGTCTGTCAAAGTCAGCTAAGAATCACCATGGGCCTATAATTTATTTATCATCGCATCAGTCTGACCACAGTGTTATCAGGAAGAGAGATATGTGCCTTTGAGAGAATTCAGCCCTGATGTTTACTCAGTGGCTTTGTGTTCATTACCAGAGGGTACAGATATTTTTCATCCCTTTCTGCTTTAATCCTAGAACTCAATCATTTAGTTTTGGAACTGTACTTCAAATCAAAGGTTTATTTGGGACTTTTGATGTATTTTCAGTTCAATACTGAAAATACCACTTCTATAACTAAAGTTGATTATATGCAATTAATTTCTATTGAAGAAATATAAATAGTTTATCAATCTTAGATGCCTATTGAACAGAGATATAAAGAAGTCTTACTGAGAGAAACTTGCTACTCAGTGTCTATTGGAAATAAATCATGTGTGTGAATGTGTGTGTGTGTGTGTGTGTGTGTGTATGTGTGTGTACAATTTATCAGAGATCTAGCAGCCCATAGGGCATCTTTGTTCAAATAAGAGCAGACACCCTCACTGCAGTGCTATCGCCCCATGCCCTTATATCTTATTCAGCTGAGTAGAGACTATACTTCACTCTCTCCTTACCTCTTTGTCCTGGCACTTTTGTGTAGTTTTAACCTACAGACCATACAGGAGGTTCTGGAAAGCATATTGCATTATATTTCAAACTCTGAATCCCCATTCATGAGATGTAGGCACAAACAAAAGATTTTAGGTAAAAAAAATTTCTTCCCATGTGATTTAATCTGAATAATTTTAGTAATTCTTTACAACCCTGAAATTCCTTACCTGAGGCAGGGAATAAAGTTAATCTATTTTACCTGTTTATACAATGATTTCAGATGTAATCATCTCTTGCTATTTGAAGTCGAGAGAAATATCTCAATACCTGGGAGGCTACAAAGAAGACTTCCAGAGCAAAGTCATGAGAACTTCTCTAAAAGAATTAATTAAGGCCAGAAATAAAGTGGCAAAATTTGGAACCAATTTTCAGGAGCTTTTGTAATGAACATTTTTAAAGAAATGGGATAAAAAGGAAAGGGGAAGAAAAAATAGTTCCAATTCATTTGTCAGAGCAAATAGATTTATGTCATGTACTTAAGATCTAAGACTTGTGTGACAATCAGCTAGCTACCCTTTGACAAATTACTGGACTCACTGAAAAAATGTCACCAAGTAGCACAAATTTAGAGGTAAATATAAAGTTATCTGCTTCATAAATTTGATTTAATTTATAGGTTGATAACCTCTTTTAGCACAGATCAAAAAGAATACATATCCATGGCTCCTTATATCAATGAGAATAAGTTTATTTAATTTCCTAAAATAAAACCATGGAAAACCTACAGGCCATGGGGTGAACATGACTTTTGAATTGATCATACCAGACTTCCAGCAACTGTTCTAAAATTCAGAACATGTTTGCTTCCCCTGCTATGAAGGGCCCAAAGGCCAATTTTGTATGCAATGTGAGAGATTCAAAGATGAAAACAAAGGCAGTCTTAGGGTTATAGATTATTTTAGCCAGATTCATATAAATCATTCATCCAAAATCTTCTTTTTAATCATGAGGAATCTACAATCCAGAGACACACAATAACTTAAGCACTAAATCACAAGGTCATTTGATTGCAGAGCTGAGTCAAAAATTCACACCCAGTCATCTTTTCATTGGAACAAAGAAGCACCTTCAAGCTAGTCTTTGATTAGTAAGCAGCATTATTAGATGCCAAGGAAAGTAGAGCATTATCAGAGGCTGAGTAAACTGAAGAAGGTAAATTCTGAACAGATGTTCTAGCAATGAGGAAAGAAGGGGAACTGAGGACACTGAAAACCCCTGTGGGGTAGAAAGCCAGGAGCTGTATGCCCATCTGTCAAATAAACCAGATGTTAATGTGAAACAGATTGCTATCAGAACTATTAACCAAATACGCTTTTAAAACATATGCATTAATGTCTTTTTTTTCTTGGTCTCATTTAAGTGAAACATTTAAATTTTAGTTAGAATACTAATTTTAAAAAGTTAACAAAATACGGAAGCCGGGATGGCTCAGCAGGTTAAATGCTTACTTTGCAGTCCCGCGGACCGAGGATTGAATCCCAGCTCCAGCCCCTGCGGACCCATATGCTGAACTGGGGAGTACTTCCCGAGCAGAAGACCCCCAGATCAGTTCTCACCCCTTGGTTTGGCCCCTGGCTCAAAGGGGCATGCCTCCCATGCAGGACACCCCCAGCCCAGTTCCGGCCCTGTGGGCCCCTGCCCACCTGTGCGGAATGAAACCAAGTTTAAAACTAATGATGTACAACTATGAAAACTGCTCTGGACCCTGCCATTTCTTCTCTCTGTCTCTCTCTGTCTGTCAAAAACAATAAAATAAATCTTTTTTTAAAAAGTTAACAATTTAATAGAGGTGCACACAAAGTTTCTGATTGAGGGTGCTTACTGAAGCATTTTTATAAGAGAAATATTGGAAGTAAACTAATGAAAGGGGATTAAGTGATTAATGATATTTCCATAAGAGGTAATAAAATACAGCAATTAAAAATTATATTCTGGGGAAGCCAGGATGGCTCAATGGGTTAAGAGCTCGCTTTGCAGCCCTGGGGACAGAGGATCTAATCCTGGCCCCGGCCTATGTGGACCCATATGCTGAACTGGGGAGTGCCCCCAGTTCGGTTCTCACCAGGGTGAGACCTCAGCCCAGTTCCTGCCCTGTGCAGCCCCGCGCCCACCTGTGGAGTGAAACTATGTAGAAAAACCAATGATGTGCAACTGTGGAGACTACTCTGGGCCTTTCCCCTTCTCTCTGTCTCTGTATCTCTCTCTCTCTTTCTGTCAAAAACAATAAAAATAAATCTTTAAAAATTATATTCTGAAATAGGTACACAATATGAAAAAAGATCACAACATAGTAAAGGATAGTGAGCGAATATTTGTGGGGGATATATGTATAAACACACACATACAACATAATCTCAATTAATTAAAATTGGATAAACTACACTAGAAGAAAATATAGTTATATACACAATTTTTATCTGTAGAGTTAATTTATTAATAAATTGTTTTGATAAAATTTTCATTATGAAATAATTATAAATGAATAAATATTTTTTAATTCTCCATTTTACTATAACCTTATACTTTCCATAAGATTTTTCATTTTATTTATTGAAGTTCTATGACTCTGAACTTCTAATATTAAAACAATAAATTTAGCTAGATCTTATGCAATACAAATAATATGTAAGAATCTCACCAGTTAAGGTTTCCTGAAATTTTAAAGTTTGTCTTATCTGCTGTTGTGCTTTTCCTTTTGCTCCCAGTTGTACCATTCCAAGAACCAAAGTTGTTCCAAGAGGAGAAAATATGAAGTTGTTTTTATGAGATGAACCAACAGCTTGATAAAGATCCACTGCAAATTCAGTATTCCTTTGAGACCACAGTCTTGAGGCTTGGCTTCCAGAAAATGTCAGTAGGAGACTCCACAGCAAGATCTTATCCATTTTGACCTCCTCACTAATTCAAAATTTATTAGTTTTGAAAAAAATCAGAATTTACCATATTAAACTCAACAGAAAACTTTATATCTATTGAAACTTTCTGTCTTATTAGGACAAATAACCACAAGATGATTCTAATGCCGGTTTTCAGACTAAGCATCATCTATTAAAAGAAATAGGCCATGTGCAAATACTATTTTTATATTCCTTCAAGGACCACTCCAAAATATATTTCAATTTCTTAAAACCAAGGGAGAAATTATAATCCTGGAACATTATCAATACTAACACTATAAGTAGCAATATGATACTTTTTTCCTGTATTTTCCTAAGGGATTTCAATGGGATTTTCAATGGGATTACTGTAATTCTGATATTAAGAGAATCCACTGCCCAGACTACTATAAAATGATTAATAGTTCAAAAATGGAATAAAACGTGAACATACTCCTGTGTCATTTGCAACCTATACCATTAGGAAGTTAATATATTCTAAATTAATTTTAAAAAGTCAAAGAATAGATGACTAATAACAAATATAAGATAGTTTCCATTGGAAACATAACTGGCTCACAGCAATACTAATAACATCTGATTAAAGTACTTTACACTAAAATTGCAAGAAATTCAATCCAAATTAAAATTTGAGTAGAATGAGTTTTGTAATTTTACTAAAGACTTGTGGAATGTTGACTCTGAACTTCTCATAAACTTTAGTAACACAAATTTTACCTTACAAATAAAACATGTTGGTAATGCTTAATAACTCCTAGTTCACTAAGTTACTAGGAAGTAAACTTCCATTGGGGGTAAAGATGAAAGCCTTCAGAATAATGTATTATTAGCCTTAAAGAAAAAAGAATTATATTTCTAAATTGTTTTGTAGACCATTCAGAAAGGTCACCAAGACCCATAAATGGGTTAAGAGTCATTAAAATCACTATTCTATATAAAGATTACTAATAGCCAAATATTCTCTAAAACTAAGCTGTGTAGTCTTTATCTAGATATTTCAAATTGTTTTCTAATATATGTATTAAAGTTCAACAACATGTTTTTAGAACAATTTGTAAAGGAAGAAGACCTCAAAATTCAATCCAAAACAATTGTTAGAAAAAAGTATTTTCATAAGTTGCAAATGTAGATACATATATACTATCAAACAAATGTTTTACCAAGGATTCAATTGGTACATAAGGTTTTAAGTAGCAGCACAACAATACTTAAAGCTCGTGAACAGAGAATTTTTTCTCACAAAATAAATTTCCATGTATCATTTTCTAATATATTCAATATTTCAGAAAATTTCTGCCCAAATATTGGTATATCTATATATAGTTGAAATGTTATTACTACTTTTAAGTCATCAAGTGGCAATCCATTACATACATCTTTATGTACTTAGTTTTTATATGAATAATAAATAATATTATGAAAGATGTAATTTTTCTATTATTGTAAAATCTGGAAGTTATGCTTTCATTGTTATTCATTGTTATTAACAACATTAATAATTAAAATTTACATTATTTGAGCATCTATTTCTTCCAGAATATTTCTAGGTACTTAATAAATTACAAGCTCATACAAAGAATTGGTTTTAAAAATTTATTTCCTCGTTGGCTTTTGGATCGTATCTCATGAGAAATCACAAAGTAATGATGAACTAAACAACATGATGGAGAATTCTTTAAGAATTTGATATTCAAATTTATAATCACATCTTTTAAGAAAAATGAAAGTAATGTGCTAATCTTATAAATTTAAATAATATCTACCAAAGTTAATTAAAATGCCATTTCTATTCTATTAAATACTCATAGTCAATATTATTGCATACATACTTTATTTTAAAGCTATTTAATTTTAAGGTACTTACCCCAAATTTGCTCTGGTCATTCACAGTAATGTTGTAACTAAAATATGCCCTCTGGGAAACTCTAGTACATGAAACACCTGATTAGTCAAGGCTAACAACTTTATTTACCTTGAATGTTGCTCTATTAATTCCTTTAAAACCAAAGCAGGTGTGCACCAGTTTGTATAAAAGGACTAACATGATCAAGTTAATGATTGTGATAAAATAAGCAAGAATTGTGAGAGAAAACAATAATAGAATTTTAAAAGATCATTAAGTGTATATGATTTCATCCATTATTTCCCTTCTTTTATAAGTAGAAACAGAATTTGGAAGAATGTGTCAGTGCTTATAAATCTGCTAGTAATTAGTTCTTTTTGTTTCTCACAAGACTCCCATATCAGATTACCAATGCATTCAATCATAAATATTTCAGAATGCCTATGAGAAAAAGAATAAAGCTAAATCAAGTTGAGAATGCAGAGACAAATTACTGCTGCATTTACAGAGTCCTCAACAATTCATCAAATTATACAATAGCCAGAGAAATTTCCTATGGATACAAGCCCATTTGAATCCTTGGGGAAAAGACTGGGCATTGAAGAAATATAGTCTTTATATTGAATAAAAAGGTGAGATTAAGATTATCAATTCATCTAATTATATCGGGATAATACTATTCATGATGGGTAATTTGATAATAAATATTGATGTTACTTCTATGTGCTTTTAAAGTTCTGTATGTTATTGTCTACAAGAAGTTCATTAATAAAAAAATGGATGCATAATTGAATGAATTTTTTATCTTGTTCTAGTTTAATCAATCACATCAATGGCAATCAGCTATTAAATACATTGGATAGAGAGCTGATTCTGGGCGATGAGCACATAATGCGATGCATAGGTGATATGATGTGGACTTGTACATCCGGAAACAATCTAATTGTTACCAATCAATGTCACCCCAATAAATTTAACAATAAAAAAAATACATTGGAGTATTAGTCAGTGGCCTCTGATAAGAGAAATGAAAAATTTGTTCCAAACTCGTAAATACAGAGAACAAATTGATGGTTGCCAGAGGGGAGGCAGGATTGCAAAGATGGATGACAAAAGTGAAGAAATTATAAAATACAAATTGGTAGTTTCAAAATAGTCACATGAATGTACACTACAGCATAGAGAGTATATTCAATAACATTGCAGCAACTATGTATTGTGCGAGGTGGATACTAGAATAATCAGGGTTCACTGCATAAATTATATAAATGTCTAACCACTATGCTATATACTTAAAACTAATGTAAAATACTAAATGTCAACTATAATTTAAAAAATAATTTAAATTAGAAAAAGATTTCGGTTACAATTAAAATGTGATATTATTTGTTATAAATTTATGAAAAAGAAGCAAAATAAATATGGATACCTTTAAAAGGAAATTATTTCAAAATACTTTCTCAAGGGTGCTGCTGTTAGCATCTCTCTGTCCTAAAGGGCTATAGTTCAATTATAGACAGGCCTACATGGCCTGATGACTGTTATTAGCAATAATCTCCTAATTTACTAAAATTCTTAATTAACCATCTAAGCATCTCTACACTTTTTCTTAAATTTTAGACTATATCCTACTATTAGTTACTCCGATATAAGCAATCCCATTTCCATTTTTTAACTTAACACTGTTATAAATACTTTCCCAGAACAGTTATGCAATACAAGGACATTATCATTCTTTTTGTTTTACTCTTCAATTTATAAATAGCAAGTCTGAGTGTCCAAGACTAGCATTCAATCAATGCTTTCCTACCCATGTAATGACACCAGCAAACATCTATCACAAGTACACTTGGCTACCAAATTATTATGTCTGTACATTGCTTGGATCATAATGTGATTTACCTAGGAATAGGCCATTATTATTTCTTCCAATGACAGAGACAGGCACTCTGTCTTAATAAGATCATTTAATGGGGTTGTACTGTAAGGACCTTATGTTAGAGCAGTTCATGAAGACTACATTTTTCTGTCCCTTGGGGAATAAAAAGCAATGGCCATGAATTTCACCTCCCTGGTATAAGTTATTTTAATGGACAATAAAGATAGCATCTTTGTCCATAAAATATTACTTCAAAACTTTTAAGTATTTTTACAAATCTATTTCTTCTACAATTCTATTTTGCTTCTAAAGCATCAGGAAAAAAATATATTATTTATTAGTAAACAGCCAGAATGTTTGAGCATCATCCTCACTGTGAAAACTAAACCTTGGAATATGCATAATACAAAAATAATAGCAAGGGGTTACAGGTTTAATCTCATTGTTCTTCTTAGCATTCCATAGCTTTATTAAAGTAGAACTGCATATAATTTCCAACTTTAAAAACATATAATCAAATGTTTTCATCAATAAATAAAGTACTTAAAATTTAATTGTTCCATGGATTCATTTCAGGCATTTTTTCCCTCTATCAGTTTGTTACATATATTTTGAGTGGTAAGAGGAAAATGTCCTGAAAAGAGAACAGGGTAAATTATATTTGCTGTAAATCTTCATACTATAAATTAAGTAGCCTATGAAAATCATGGCACATCCTATTTTAATGTGACAAGTTCTTTTCACTGTGAAAAAATGGTTCTTAAATAATTAAACCTGTATGTTCATTTTAGACATAGCTCATTAAAGTCTTTAGTTCTACTAACATTTGATAGGTGAGATCCTCTATCTAGCACAATTAAATGCTGTAAGGTATAAAAAAAGAGTAAAACAATAACTAAATATCTTTTTTCTTTTTTTGTGTATGTATTTTGTTCCTAAGTATTTGAAACAGTAACATTAAAAGGGACTTTCATACCTTTAAAAGTTCTTTTCTCATTAAAGATACTTGTGAGACAGCTGCTCTTAATTTCTTTCACAAAAGAGGTGCTAAAGATAATCATGGTTGGGATTAGTGTCACACACAGCACAGTACCTTATACACATAATACACTATAGAGAGAAGGTTCTCCTATATGAACCAGACTATTTCAGACTAATCACTTCAAACAAAATGTTTTCCAAAAGTTAAAAAAAAAAGTAAATATGTCTAGTAAAATAATTTCCAAGTTTACCAGAAAAACCAGTGGGCTTGTTCAATTTTTGTTTAATAAATCACTGCATTTTATGTACTGTAACTTCAGAAAGCTGATTGCAGGAGGAGTGTATTCTATTTATTTGTATATATCTGGTATCTAAAATAGTCCCTTGCATATGCCTTCAATAATAAGATAGGTGGGTGGATGGATGGATGGATGGAGAAAATAGCTTTTGCAAAATATTTGGTACCCATATTACATCTCTAACAGTCTTATATTTCTTTAAATGTCTGGAAATGCAAATCAAATTTTACTCCACTGTACTGTCACCAATATTTGATTCATAAATCATGTGGCCTAAGTTTGAAATGATAGATTACCCAATCAAACCTCTCAAACTGTGGAAGCATTCTCTGTAATATCCCTGTGAGAGAGTTAATCAGCCTCTGCCTGAATGTTTCAAGAAATCCTTAGTCCCAAGCAACTTTTCATTTTTTTAAATAATTTACTTTGAAATGCTTTTAAATGTCCACAAAATTTGCTTGTATAATACAAATAACTACAATCTCCCCCTCTCTTTGTCTCTCATTTTCCCCAATTGTTATAATTTTACCACATATGTGTGCTCTATCTATATAACTAATACCTATCTATCTATGTATCTATCTGTCTATACACATATATAGACATATATGTGTATGTGTGTACCTGTGTGTGTGTGTGTATGCCTGACTCAAGATGCACTTAAATGTAGAAGGAGCAGACAACTAACTTCTGAAAACCTTTCCTCTGCCACTCTCCATAAAACTAAAATATTTAATCCACTGATTATGTAAATTCTACTGTTAGAGTCATTCCACTGAGTTTATTCTAAAAACTGAGTGAACAGAATGGTGCAGGGCAAAAAAACATGGTCTTTGGAGTAAAACAGATCTGGGCTCCTATTCTAATTTTGCCATCAATAATTAGATATCCTTCTAATGGATACAAATCTCAGACTTTTAACCTTAAATTAGCTATATCTTATATGATTATTGTGAGGTTTAAACATAATGAACTTTCGTGATTACTGTATAGATTAGGCCCTTGCATATTTTTTCTTAACTTGTTTGTGCTACTGCAAAATTCTTTTTAAAATGCAAATACTTTTGAAAGCACTCTTTAAAATAATATATAGTAGTAACTAAAGTTATGTGAATACATTTATTAATTAGTCCTACAGGACATAATAAATAAAGCAGCATAATGGTATCGGTATCAGTTGTCTGGTAGACAATGATATTTATTTTAAAAATGGATCAAAAAGGTGAAGCCTATGTTTCAGAACAAAACATCTCTTACTCAACTTCCATGTAGAGTGAGTCCTTTATATAACCCTAGTCCCTTTGCTTTTTTTCTTGAGGCTATTACCTCAATGGTTGTACCATGTCACCCAATTTTAGAGTACATTACAACAATGTATAGAAGTAGAATTTATGTAGTGATTTCTGAATATGTACATAAAAGAATAGATATAGATCAATAAGAATAAATAGAATAGATGATAATGACAAGGCCTAATTGCATTATCAGAATCATTTAAAAACTAGAAAGCATAATAAGTGGGAAGTTTTCTTAGTCAAGTTTATAGATATTTACTGTCAGTACTTTTCATATTTAATTTCAATGCAGGTTTTATAATGAAAGTTAACCAAAAAT
>PVKE010032780.1:0-18284 GCA_004027555.1 Craseonycteris thonglongyai
GCAAACACCCAGACTCAGGAAGGAAAAGTCAATAGTATTAATAAATCCACAGTGTGTGTTAAAAGCTGTGGATGAAAGAAAAATGCCTGGCCAGTTCACTTCATTAACACTAGCAAGTTCTTACATAAGTTACCTAGGACTGAAGTCTGCAAAGCCAGCCTAATTTTATCTTTGAGGCACAGGCTTCTGAAATGCGCTCTCTGGTCTACACATTGCCTTTTGATATAGTCTATTAGCTGGAAGCTCCAGCATCCTTTATTATGATTCCAGAAGCCTTAGCTTTCTGCTCACAAATAATTGATGTTCCCTTTGCACCAGGCATAGTTTTCAACTGATAAGCAGCAGGGTAATTGGCACCTTCACAGGATATTAGGAGGAAGGAGTGGGGGGAAGATCATACTTTGCAGACAAGAAGCAGACAGCAGAAGGTGACCAAATTATCGTGTTCCTGCTAAGGCTCAATTCTTCCGAACAAATTACACACTTAGCATTTCCTACAGTAAATACTGTTTTATATTTATCAACACACATTAGATAGAGGGAAAATATTGTCAGGTTAGGGTACTTACTGGGTTTATTAAAGATAAGGTGTTGATGTTACTAATTATTCTCAGAAACATGCACAATTTGATATAACTTCTAGTAATAGTGAGCATTAACAGTTTATATATTTTCCATACTCATTGTGACATAATTAATGATGGTGTCATACTGAATACGTGGACATGAATTATTACTAAATTAGAATAGAATTCCTATAGAACTATGTGTAATGCACTGTCACCACAAATACAATATTAATAAAGAATCTAGGTTAACCTGTGCTTACTCTTTTTAAATCTAACCTTTTACCTTAACAAAGCACATGCAAAAGCTCTGACTTTGCCAAATTTGAGGGAAAATCTATTGCATTTTTAGGACAAAGAGATGTCAATGTGATTTTGACAGTAGCACTAGGCATACATTTTAAAATTCTCTGCTTCAAAATAAGCAGCTGTCTCCTAGGGTAATAACTAAACAATATGTGTATATGGAGAGCAAATCTAAAGGCCGGGACACAGGTCGCTCATTTATGCTGAGACCCTCTATCCAGTCCTATCCCACCTCTTGCCCCAACCAAACCAAACTCCTAGCCTCTAGTGAAGATCAAAGACTAAATAAAACTCAATCTCTAGAGTTGGGTCAAAGGTACAGTGAAGGGAGAAATGTGAGGGGGGAAATCCTGATCAACATTGCTCATTCTTTCCCACAATATCACCACCACCAACCTCCATTTGCTACCTTCCTACTCCCAGTGGGGTCCCACTCAGATTTGGACCTTGTAGAACTTGAATAAGACTGTCAACCTTAGGGGAAGCCTCTATCTGACCCAGATCAAATCCAGATCTGCTGGTCCAAGTACTAGTTAGCCAATCACCTCATCCTCCCACCACACAAACTTCCTCCAATCTTCCCAGGTAACTTCCTGAACTTGGCCACTTCTACCACAGATCCTGTGCTATGCTTCTCAGTTAACACCTTAACATTTCATTGTATTTGAAGAATTAGCATAGCCTCTCAACCCAGCTATCAGCAACAACCCCAACTCATCCCCAGCCTCTTCCAGACCAACTATGTTAGCAGCTGGAACAACCCAGATGTCCCACTGAGCCAGGATAATGAGCCCTTGATAAAATAATCTATTCATTTCAGAAACTCCATGCTCTTGACTTGATTAGCCTGACTACATTGCCTTATAGCCTTTCATTTATCCCATAACTACATATTGAGATCTTACCATGAGTCAATGAATCAGAGATGCAATTGTTCCCTAACTTCTTCACTCTCCCTCTCCATCTGTTCTCATTCTCCAGTGACACCTGCCCATCCACCTAGGTCAGCGGCTCCTAAACTTCTTGATCTCTGAACATTTTACTCTCTTAAAAGTTATCAAGGCCTCAAAGAACATTGTTTATGTGCATTATACCTTTTGATATTTACTGTATTTAAAGAAATACAAAAAGTCAAACACAAAAAGCTATGTATTGTATGATATTCTGGAAAAGACAAAACATGAGGGAGAGACATCAGATCAGTGTTTACCAGGGGCTGGGGTGAGAGAACTATAAAAAAGCACCTGAAGACTTTTTGGATTGATGGAAATAGTCTATGAGATTATCCTATTTGTGGTATTGGATGCATGACTATTTATTTGCGAGAACCAATAGAACTATAACCCTGAATGAGTACATTTTACTAAATGTAAATTATTCCTCAATAAGCTAGGCTTTTAAAATATATAACACTTCTTACCATCACTATCTATCTTCTCAGAAAAATCTGTGAGTACTGGGAGGTATGTTCTCAAGCTCGTGGCCATGGGACCAAAATCTCCAAATTCTAATCTTTGCTTGAAAACTTGAGTTTTATCTCATTGTTGACAAATATTGTCAGCTTATCACATTTCCATTAAAATATTCAATTCTTTTTCTTTAAACTCTGAAAGATTGTTCCCAAAATGATGCCACACCTTGCACCATAATACTATTCAAAAATGTTCAGTAGCACATGACACAATAAAGTAAAATATTAAGTAAGTTGCTAAAGCCAAATGAAGGATAGCTTTTGTCATACTTTTTCTTGATGTGACTGGCTCACTTCATTTGTTTAGGAGATAATGTTTGCCAAATACCAAAGCCTGAATAGCCATTGTTTGTCTGCCCAGAGATTCGTTCAAGTAAAAATGATGGTCCATATAAAAGGTGCCTGAATGAGCTCCCAACTCAAATAATTTTACTAGTGTTTTTCCTGAGACAACTATAATACCTCAGAATGAAGCAGAATGGCTCTATACAAACTTTCAACATTATTAATATCACCTAGAATATTACAAATATGTACTCAAGAATTAAGACTTAATAAAATTAATAATTTTACATCTTTGCCAAGTCATTTTTAAATGACTCTGGTTTTATGAAAATTGCAATTGCATGATAGGGATTAAAGTGACTAACAAGACACTTTGGTGGTACTGCTTTCATGTGTGCTAAGACATCTATAGTTTTACCCACCATTGCTTTCCACTGTTAGTGTAAATGTCATAGTTTTACCCACCATCACTTTCCACTATTAGTGTAAATGTCATAGTTTTACCCACCATTGCTTTCCACTATTAGTGTAAATGTCAACACAGGTTCTCCAATATAAACCATGAGATTCAAAAAAAGTTACTCAATACTTTTGAATATTTCAATACTGCTTGTGTTTCTTGCCAAGTTTTCACATAGAAGATCTTTGATGATTCATTGTTGCTGATGCCAGGGACACAAACGTAGATTTACCCATTTATAAGGCAAAAGTACAAATCTTCAGATGAGATATTCATTTAATTTTTTAATACACACAGTATAATTAGTCTCCCAGTTATAGTGTGTGTGTTAGCCAATGCAATAAAATAATGTGCCTATAAGATGCTTCTGTGACTATTTCATTCCTCTTGAAAATCTGTAACAAAAAAATTAAGTTTAGTTTTAAAAGATCTTATTAGATCTCTAGTAAGATACTCAATTACTTTTCATTTTATTTTATATTTTTAATTTTATTTTTTTAACTGTTAAATTTACTAGGGTGACATTGGTTGGTAAAAATTACGTGGGTTCCAGGTGTACAATTCTATATTATATTGTCTATGTATTGCATTATGTGCTCACTACCCAGAGTTAGTTGGTCCCCAAATATTGCCACACTTGACATCGTAATACTACTCAAAAATGTTCTATTGTGCATGACATGATAAATATTATTATTAATATTGCTAAAGTCAAAAAATATTTTTACTATGCTTTTGTTTCTTATTTATATTTGCACCCAGATTCCTCCCTTCGATGAGTCAAACAACTCTCTATAGTCAATTTTGTCTATAACTCTCTATAATCAATCTTCTTTAGATGTAGGTAGTTTGTGGATTAAAAAAGTTATTCTAATCTCCCATTTTTTTTTTAATATTTTTTTTATTTATTTATTTTGACAGAGAGAGAGAGAAAGAGAGAGAGATTCAGAGACAGAGACAGAGAGAGAACTGAACTTGGGGAGCTCCCAGTTCAGCATATGGGTCCGCACTGGCCGGGGCCAGGACTCGATCCTCGGTCTCTCGGCGCTGCAAAGTGAGCGCTCAACCCACTGAGCCATCCCGGCTTCCCATACTCTCCCATTTTTAGGCCAACAATCCATCCTTAAATATAGATATAATATATTATAATTTTTAATTGTAGAATTAAATATTAAATTCTAAAATAATTTTTAGATAAAATTTAAAAGTTTAAAATATTTTTGTATATTTAAAATATTTTAGGGGAAGCCAGGATGGCTCAGTGGGTTAAGCGCTCACTTTGCAGCCCTGGGGACCGAGGATCGAATCCCGGCCCCGGCCCATGTGGACCCATATGCTGAACTGGGGAGTTCCCCCAGTTCAGTTCTCTCTCTCTCTCTCTCTCTCTCTCTCTCTCTCTCTCTCTCTCTCTCTCTCTCTCTGTCAAAAACAATAAATTTAAAAAAAAAAAATTTAAATATTTTATACATTTAAAATATATTGCAAAACTGCCAGGATGGCACTTCCCACTTCCCATGTGGGAGGCCCCTGGTTTGGTTCTCACCCCACACGGCCCCACATCCACCTGTGTAGAATGAAACCACGTCACAACTAATGATGTGCAATTATGGAGACTGCTCTGGGTCCTTCCCCCTTCTCTCTCACACACCTTTTCTCACTCTCACTCTCTCGCCTTCTCTCAAAAAATAAAATAAATCTTTAAAAATATGTATAATGCACAGCAAGACATTAAAATATACTTCACATTGCATTTCCACATAGGCAGAAGAAAAATTTCAAAATAATGATTTCATGGATGTTAATGAAGTTACAGGTATATAGCAAGAATAACCTGCTATTAAGAGTACAGTAGATGTACTAGAAATATACTTTCATTAAAATGCTCACATTTATGCTAAACCTACTATCTTAGAAAATTCTGGAAAACACAAAATACCAAAGCAAATAGTCTATCAATGAGCAATAATGTTATCACATGTCAGAACACCTGTGAAAGAATAAGAGTGAAAACAGCAAATAACATCTTAGTACTATTATGAAAATAGTGCTGAGCTGGAAGATCTGAAAAGTTCTTGGAAACACATAGGGGTGCACAGACTACAGTAAGAAGTGCTAGCATAGGGAACTATGGAGCCCTCTTGGAGACTGATCACTCTGCTGTAATTCTTTCCCTTTGATGGCGCTGAAGGAGGCTAGACTGCTGATAGACCTCCTACTGCTCAGGTTGTTTAGGAAACAGAGTGGATATCAAACCTCAAAACCTGAGGGTATAGACAGCTAGTCAGCCAAAGTTAATGGTGACAACGTGGCCATCCTACAGGTCAAGCTAGGAATCTCAGGCTCCTCCTTGCATTCTTTCTCTCCTTCACCTTACAGCAAATACCACTGCCCTCTTTCCTGGTCTGAGCCCTCATTAGCTCTTGCTTGACTATTCCTTAAAGCCTCATAAGTAAGTGCCCTGCCTCTTCCGCTACCAACACCACAGTCACAGAGCCTTCTCACACACTTTGTACTAGATAAAGGACAAAGTGAGCCCTTTATAATCAGATCCCATATACTCCCACCACATCATCTGTCTCAACCACTCCAAACAAGTTTCCCATAATGCTACTTTATATCTCCTAGCTCATGCACATGTCCTCTTCCTTCATTTCTACTCATCCAGGCCCAATTCAAATGTCACCTCCTTCACAAACCCTTCTCCAGAGCCTGTGCTCCCAACTTGTAAGTAGCAGAGTAACGCCCACTTTTATCACAATAGACTGTCTTTCCTTGTTGACATAACTCTTTCCCCAATCTCTCTGGGGAGAGGATAGAGCATGTCTTAGCCACATCCAGAGCCTTGACTTAAACTGAACTCCTATCTGATGTACTAGTACATAGTAGGCGCCTAATCCACATTTGTTGAAGCACTGAGTGCTCCCCAGTGACCCACTGATTTGGGTGCTAAGATGAATTCTCCCATTCAGCTACCTTTCTACCGGCTCATGTGGTGCTTGGCTGCAACCGTGACACACGTTAAAAGAATGCTGGAACAATCTTGCCCAAGTGGCAAGAGCAAAGTCATCTTTTAATTGTGTGGGACCCTGGCACTCTACCCAAGTAGTTCTCATGGCCAGGCACTTGTCATGGTATATCTTGATTGATCCTTGCAACAAGCCTACGAAGGAGGCGCTATTAGCCCCATTTCATGGATGAGGAAACTGCAGTGCAGGGAGTAACTTGCTCAAGACAAAGCTGACATTCAAGCCAAGTACTTTCCAACACCAAAGTCTAGTAAACCCATTCTGCTGCTTACACACAAAGCTGGTTCATCCTAAAATCTTGCTCAAATGAGGCTTCTCTAACTCCAAAAGGATTTTCTTCTTTTAGTAATTGCTCACTGCAGATTTTTTGGTTGCTTTGTTTGTTTGTGTTTAATGAACACTAAGGAGAACAGTATACAGAAATAATCTCTTACCAAAGGTCAGTTCTACTATAGAAGGAAGGACTCAGTACACAGAGCTCAAGTGCCCCACTTTTGTTGTTGCCTCTGGCTAGTTCGTGAGTCAAACAGATTAGCTCCCCATTACAGTAATGAGCAAGACCTGCTTCCCAGCCTTGGTATCATTTTGCATTTAATTGCTGTTAAAATGTTCATTAGAATCTTGTGGGAAGGCAATATATGCACTTTAATTATTGTGATAGGTTTGCAAAAGGTGTGGTATGGCACTTATTAGTTAAGAATGAGGACTGCCAGTGAAAATAGAGTCTATAACATTATAAAACATCCCATTCCAAAGACAAGCACTCAAGACTGTTCTGATGACAGTGTTGTTCTATTTGTTTTCCAATTATGTCTTGAATGAACTCAATAGACCATGAGGTATGATGGAAGAAATCTACTTGCTGGCAAATTACAGCTTGTGTCCTGTTTAGAGGTTGTGAACATTTCACTGTCAGTATTTATCTGGTCTTTAAAAGTACAGTACAGAAATCTCAAGGCTAAAAACAAACAAACAAACAAATAATTTCATGATTTCTGAGGAGAAACCCCAAAGATAATTCTGGCTATTCTGGCTTCAGGCTATTAGTTCAAGGGGAGGCAGGCTGTGTGGAACCCAAGCAAGAAACAGAATTAGCAAGAAACAGAACTAGAATGCCAAGAGAGCTTTCTGATGTCCACAGCATTTGCACAAGATAAGGGATATAAGCACAAATCATCATGGACCTGGCAAAATATTCTTTAGGAATAGGTAAAATAGACTTCTAAGTGCCAGAGAAAGACTTCTAGAAATTTGTGTTTACCTTCTTTGGGTTTGTATTTCATGTATTTCATGACCTACTTGAAGTTGTACCATTATACAACTTACCAGCAAAAAATATGTTTAGCTTCAATGAGTTTTTTAAATATGATTTTCCACAATAGACTTCTGTGAGTAACCACAGATGTCTGTGAATGACAAACACTATGAATGGTGTCACAGAATCCAAATGTATGCTGAATGCTTGAGCCATAAATCATGTGTCAAGTTCTTATGCTAATTCTGAAATGATATTTTATTATGTATTAAATATTAACAATTAGACAAATACGTTATGTCTATTGAAGTCATCCATGGGGGAGGAGGAATATTATTTCCAATTGCAATTTGATTCATTTTGATGAAATTTTTGTTTTACAGGAAACAATGGGGACTTTTATAAAAGGCTCCTTGAAAATTCAATCAGAACAATACTTGTCCTAATATTATTTTACATAAGCTATTTTCAAAGAGGTTTCAATAAAATATGAAAAATAGCCTATGTCATTTGAAGCGTCAAGGTGTAAATATACATATATTAGAAAGTTTTCAAGGGGCAAACTAATATAACCAACTGGTCTTGACTCAGTTTTGTCATGTAACAACAACAACAACAAAAATCCAATTTATGTAATTTAAGTATTTCAAGATTCATTTGAAACTTTTTAAAGCTAGACTAGCCACATTTTTTCAGAATGTATTACTGATTTTATGCTTCCAATAAAGGTTATCATTCTTACTCTATTTCATTTAATGCAAACCATTCCTACCTACATATTTTAAATCTTTTAGATGCAGTTTTTGTTTTTCCATATTTTTCAGTTTTTAGGTAATGATTCATAGGGGTTTTTTTAATTCAGGTTATTGCTCTTTTTGAAAATTTAGGATGAATTTTTAATGCTCTGTGAAAAGCAGCCTAAGAAATTAAAAATAAATCGAAAGCTATTCATGTGCACTTGTCAAACTCTGCTTTTGTGCTCCCGTTATGTACAACAAATATATTCAAGTACGTGAGTTATCCACCAAAGCTGCCTTAGCTCTCGACTTTACTTTTTGTAGGCAAATCCAAAACATATACCTCACTGAGAGTCAGCATCATTCTAGTTCTCATTTAGCCAGTGTCTTTTCATAAAACAAGAGGATTAAATTAAAAGTATGTGGAGCCAAAATGCAGTCACTTAGTAACCATGCTAATTTTGCTAATTTTCCTATGTTGTAGTTTCTCCTGTAAAGTAAATTAGTAGGACCAACCTCATAGTATTTATTGTTAGAAATATTAAATAAGATGATGTATGTTTAAAAGTTTACAATTCTTCCTGGCACATTTAAAACTTGTAATATTATTATTTATTACAGAATTCATGCTGGTGTATTTTATTCATTTGACATTTGTATACATTTACATATATATATGTATATATATACATAAGTATATACACATGGATATAAGTACATATATGAGTATATATAATACATATAATGAATGCATTAAATTTCTTGAAATTATATGAAAAATTGTATTTGTTTTCCACTTCACTTTTCATAGGAAACACAGTTCACACCTCTCACTGGGAGTAAGTAAAATTCTGTTCTCATTTAGCCAAGTGTCTTTCATAAAATTAGATTATAGAGGCTCCAAGCTTTATACATACACACACATACACACATGTGTGTATATATATACATACATGTATAAAATAATATATACATTATACAAATATATATATAAACATTTATACACACATAAACACTTATGCACGTATATTTTTAATTACCCTCTTTATCTACTATCATTAAATGCCTGTTTCTTTGTTGGACTGAAAAGAACATTGTTCTCACTGAGGTAGAGAAGCAGACAGATAAAAAATGAGCAATCCAGACCTGAGCAGAAGAAATCTGCATTATAAAAATGCTTTGAAATAAGTCTGTGTTCTCCTAGGATATGAGACACTCATGATTCACTCTGCTCAGTAATATAGTACATCAGTACATGATTTTCCTAGATTAATTACATAGGTATTCAATAATAATGACTCATTATTCTACCAACTACATGCTTATACCAGCAAGCCTGGAATATACCAGCTTCATCAAATGTTACTTAAGGAAATAGCCTATCCGCTGATAGATAAATACAGGAGAGAGAGAGAAGGAGTGAGAGAGAGAGAGAGAAAGAGAGAGATTAAATAAACATTCAATGCTTGGGTCCGCACAAGGACTGATGATTGAATGCCCAGGGGAAAGTACCTGGCCCTCTGGCTAAAGACAATGGAACTTTGTTCATTGGTTTAATCTAACCCTACATACAAGCAATGATGATATTTTTAAGAAATTGCCCACCAAAGGGATCAGGATGGTATCTTTCTTTCTCACTATCTCAGCTTTCATTCATGATGTCCACCTTTTCTCTCTCTGTTGCTCATGTAAGCCCTACCCAGTCAGAGTGCACCACAAGCCTGACCTCCATGAGGCCTCTCCTGACATCTCTGTTCCCTTCTCCATTTCCACTCAACACTCTTTTCAGTTATGACTCTTACATCCTCTCAGTGGGCTCTTAACCCTCTTAGCTCTTGTAGAGAAGTCTAATTCAGCAAACTGTTGTAGAGAACAACCATGGGACTAGCACTATGCTTGATATCATGGAAGGCACAGAGAACAGATAGTATTTGAACACCTACTACATGTCAGGCACTTTATACAGATCTCATTAACGCTTCAAGGACACTAACACCCACAAGACACCAATGAAGAAACAGAGAATCAAAGGAGTTAAATAACGCACTAAAATTTGCACATTGAATGAAGAAAGCAACCAGAAACCTCATGCCCATATCAATCTGATTCCATAGTCTTTGTTCCAGAAGTTACAGAAAGAAAGAGTCCACTAGATGAGATGGGAAAGAACAGTTGGGTTTGGTAAGCAGGAGTTTGCTTTCACATGAAGAGTGAAGTCTGAGAAAGGCAACAGCAAGAGAGAAAGCTGAACAGGTTAGTGGAGGCTTGGCCCTAGAAGGTTTTGAATGCCACTCTCAGCAGTGTGGGCTTCATTTTGTGAAAATTAAGATCTCATAAAAGTTTGTGAGGAGGAAGGCCTTTGGAACCAGATAGCAGAAAGAACAATCTGAAAGAAATGAGCACTTATGTGCAAGGAGGAATGGGAGGAGCCGGGTTGTGTCAGTCTGTGCTTGTCTGGGAATGGGATGCTAGAACCTGAACCAGGAAGTAGCAGGGAGAAGGGCTGTGGGGGTGGAGACTAAGAAACTTGTGTCCCAAGGCCTGGCTTGCTCCTGAGTAGTGTGTGAAGCATTCCACATTTTCCCTGGAATGTTACAAGTGTTATCTTATCTACGACTGCCTTTCTTGACCACCTGATATAAACTAGCCCTCCCATCCCCTCCCCAGCCTCCCTATCACCCTGATGTTGTGTTATCTTTCTCCTTAGCCCTTATCACTATTTGACACACCATATACTTATTTGTTTACTGCCTGGATCCCCTGACAAGTTATGTTTCTGCAGACACAAATTCTTGTCTGTTTTATTCCCTCCAGTATCACCAGGGTGCTTGATATGTATAACGTACATAATAAATATTTGTTAAATGAATAAATAAATGAGGTTTTCCTGAGGACGTGGTGTCTTTTTTCTCCACGTAGATCACAAATCTGAGTCTCATTTTATAGTATCTCTCATGCCCTACAGTGTGACCATCACCTAAGCCCTATCATATCAAATGCTACAGCCAGACCCTTACCAAACCCTCCAAGTGGATGTCACACTCTTTGCTCATCTGGACTCTTTGCAAGGGTAAGAATCCCCTTTTGATACGGTGCTGGTCACGTGGCACAGAGAATGACCAAAGTACTTACCAAAATTGCTATTTCAGGGTGCATGTGAATCCCAAATTGGACTATAAACTCAGGTCACTCAGTGCCTTTTCTGTATAATATTTATCACAATGTAATTGATTAGTCATTGTTATAATTATCTATTTACAAGACCTGTGGTTCTCAAACTTACCAGGTCCAAATCTCTGTTTTATGACAAATATTTATAGTACCATCTTTGATGGGCTGAAATGAAATTAATGGATAATATAATATGCCTACACACATATTTTTTAAAAATCAATAGAATGCCCTAATTCCGGGGTCCCCAACCCCAAGTACTGGTACCAGTCCACGGCCCATTAGGAACTGGGTCGCACAGCAGGAGGTAAGCGGTGAGCAAGCACGCAAATCTTCAACTGTATTTAGAGCCACTCCCCATCACCCACATTACCACCTCAGCTCGGCTTCCTGTCAGATCAGCCACAGCAGTAGGGATGACTGCACTAGGACATCTAATGAAGTAGTCAGGTGCTCACACCTACAGGTAAATCACCATGAATGTGATGCTGCCAATGCAGACTGATACAAACATGTTGTATTCGAGAACCGAATACTATTAGTAGTCATTACAATGTGATTTTCCAAATTGGTGAATGCCTCTTGTTAAATACTTCAATGGTGATTTAACCATCAATAGAAGAATCAAGAAAACTTAATACTGACAGAATCTTGAAAGCATAAAACCAAGGCAGAGCCATCATTTTCAGCCACTTGGATGAACTAGAGAAACTGAAGAAAGTTGGACAAAGAGTTTACTTGATGCTGGCATATACATGCCCCATATTTTTTAATTTATTATTTTTTAATTGAAATAAATTTGACATAAATCATGCAAGCTTAAAGTATGTAACATGTTGATTTGATATATTTGCATATTGCAATATGGCTGCTATTGTAGCCTTAGCTAGCACTTCTATGGCCTAACTCATAAAAACAGAAAGTAAAACAGTAGTTACCATGGGATAGGGGTTGAGAGGGGTAGGAAAAATGTTGTTTAAGGGTACAAACTTGTGACTAGTAGGTAAGTAACTCCTGGAGAACAAATATATGATATGGCGAGTATAGACAATATTGTGTAATAAAAAATCAAATTTGCTAAGAGACTAGATCTTATATATTCCCACCATGCCCAGTGTTTTAGAAGTAATGGGTGTCCCAAAATTCACACAAGAAATAATTTGGTAGAAAACACAGGTTTATAATTAAAAATTATAAATTTTTTATTGGCTCATAAAGTACACAGTAGAAGGTTACGTATGGAAGAGCATATCGGGTAAATGGCCTCCACGGCTTTGCTGGCACATACGCACTCTTTTGTTGAAATTTTCCATTTTGCATAAATGTGGCTGAATTTCATTGACACAGCACTCAACTTCCTCCTTCAAGGTGTGAGTGGTCGTGGGCTTGTTGGCATAAACCTTAGACTTAAAAAAACCCAAAGAAAAAAGTCCAACAGCGTTAAATCGCATGCTCTGGGCAGCCAATTCTGATCACCAAACCATCAAGATGAAAATGAGCCTCATCGGTGAAGATGATTTTGTTTGAAAAATCAGCATCCACTTGTTGTTCCACAATCCATTCAACAAACGCTATTCGCTGTGCATGGTCAGTAGGCTTCAGTTCTTGAGTCAATTGAACTTTGTAAGCATGAAGATGCAAATCTCTCGTGAGAATACGCTGTAGAGAGCTCAAAATGTCCAATTCTTGACCACGGTTCCAAATGGATGTCCCTGGACTCTCAGCAACACTCTCACGAGCTGCTTTGATGTTTTGTGTTGAACAACTTGTTGAAGGACGGCCAGAGTGTTTAAGATCACTAATTGATCCAGTCTCCCTAAATTTTTTAATTAATCTTTTCACAGTTGATGAAGTTAAATCACTATTCTGACCATATTTTGTACAAAAATTGCGAACTGTAGCTGCCAAACCTTCATTATTTCTAAAATATTGCTCAACAATGAAAACACATTGTTCTTTCATGTAGCACTCCATTTTTAATAACCCTGAACCATCAGCTGTCACTCTGTCTTTTTTGTTGTTGTGGCAACACTTTACCGCACAAATGACGCAAAATTCAAATCTTGCGTGAATTTTGGGACACCCACTACCTAGAAGTACCTGTCAGCCTCTAACCAGCCTCATCTATAAAACTAGGAAAATTTTCAAGAGTCCTTTTTTGTTGTTGATTTGTAAAATAAAATCATATCTTATACTTTTTATCACAAGAATGAAGCGTATTTAAAAAGTTTAGGGGAAGCCGGGATGGCTCAGTGGGTTAAGCACTCACTTTGCAGCGCCGGGGACCGAGGATCGAATCCCGGCCCTGTACTGTATGGACCCATGTGCTGAACTGGGGAGTTTCCCCAGTTCAGTTCTCTCTCTGTCTCTGTATCGCGCTCTCTCTCTCTCTGTCAAAAACAATAAAAAAAAAATTAAAAAAAAAAAAAAAAGGTTTAGAACACTTAAGCCAATCAAAACCAATGACTCCTTTCTAAAATAATATTTTGTAGCTTTGCTTCACTGTCCTGAAAACAAAATTCATAAATTATATAATGTACCAAAAATATATTTATTAATCACTAAAGACAGAATTCAACAAGGTAGGTATATTTCTCTCCATTCTACAGATGAGAAAACTTAGGTTAAGAGTAATCAAATATTTGCCCTAACTCACACATCTAGTACTTGGAAAAGCAAAGAATCTACCCTAGGCCCATCAATCATCACCAAACTGTACTTTTTGTCAACACTATGTGTTCTCTCAGCCCTAGTTCAATGATTTAGGAAACAGAAGGGATGCGGTACCCCTTGGGTCTCCTCTGGCATCAAATTTTCTCTTAATAGTAGCTTCTCCTAAAGTCAACATTCACTCAACTAAGAACCTTCACCGTCCTGGGAAGATATATTGTTTCAACCTGATTTATCAGATGACATTTCTGGAGTTCAATCTTGCTATCAGCTATCAGGAAATATTCAAAGTGTCAAAGACAAATAGAGATCTATTCCCTAACATAGCACAAGAGGAAGAAAATTTGCAGAACCGTTCCATAGCATCAGGCATTGCCAAGGAGAGGGAGATAAAAAGTAATAGCCTAATTTTCGTTAAGTGATTGCTCTCGTAAAGTAGGAGAGAACTTGTCCTTAATAGGACATTAACCCTGCATTGCTCAGACAATTAAGGAATGTCATAAATTAATCTATAATCATAATTTGAAATTCTTACCCACAGAGGGTAAGAAAAGGAGAAAGTTATCTTGGAGATGTTTCCTTGGTTCTGTTTTACAAGACAACCCACAATCCTCATGATTTATTCTTACAACTCTCTTTCTTTTATCCACATCACCCCATTTCATTTTTTCCCCTCTTCTTTGCTCACCTTTAAATCCTCAGGCCCACCCTAGATCCTCAGGTCTCAATAAATAAAAATGAAAAAAAAGAGAATGTGCTGTCACTTTGAAAGAATACTGAATTATTTTAACATGAAAATATATTCAAAGACCAACCATGCCTTTTTCACTAAAGACTATAGAAATCCTTCAGAGCCAGACAGAAATCTAACTTCAAGAACTTAATAAAATGGTTATAAGATTGTGGAATTTTATCTTTGATTCTGTTTTTATTTTATTATAGTTAATTATATTTGAGCAATAGATACATATTTGGAAAGATAGAAAAAGAGTCAAGGAAGAAGTGAGAAGGTACTGATCTGTGCTAGGCACTGTAAATATAATTTATTGAGTCCTAATGATAAACCTGTCCAACACATATTGTTATACCCATTTTACAGATGTTGAATGTAAATGTGATATTCTATTCTCTTGCAGAATCAGGATTTAGTACTAGCTCTATTTGTCTGCAAAGATCAAGATTTGGACTTTGAGGTGAGGAATGACCAAGGAAAAGAGATGGATGATAGGCACAAAAGGCTTTAAAAAACACTTAAATAAAGCTCCTACTGTTCCATAGCCCTCTAGTAAATAATGATGTTGAAAGTAAGATCATTTATGAATCTCTTTTGGCAGGTGATGCTTTACTTACAACAATCTGGAAGAGAAGCAAGTGAGGAGACAGGGACAAGAGAGTCAGGGGATTGGGGCATGAAGAAATGCCTAATATTAACAAATATGGTTCTCCTTTATACATTTTCCCATTAGTTAGACTAGTGACCCCCAAGCTTTTTGGCACCAGAAACCAGTTTCATGGAAGACAATGGGCCTAGGAGGGGGGATATGGGATGGTTTGGGGATGATTTAAGCATTTTACATTTATTGTGCACTTTATTTCTGTTAGTATTACATTGTAATGTATAATGAAATAATTATACAACTCACCATAATGCAGAATCAGTGGGAGCCCTGAGATTGCTTTCCTACAAGTAGACAGTCCCATCCAAGACAAGTTTTCAGTACAGGAAAGAGGCGAGGGCAGAAGCTGTAAATAAAATAAGTGTGGAATTCTAACTTAAATCCTGCCACCAGATTCAGCTATACAATTGAAGTACATCAACTCACTTGCCATTATTAAGTCTGCCACCAGCACAGCTTAATTGTCACCTGCCACTCACTGATAGTGTTTTGATATGAGTCTGCAAGCAATTGATTTATTATGGTCTCTGTGCAGTCAAACCTCTCTGTTCACGTTAATCTGTAGTTGCAGCCGCTCCCCAGCACTAGCATCACCGCCTCAGCTCCACCTCAGATCATCAGGCATTAGGTTCTCATGAAGAGCGCACAACCTAAATCCCTTGCCTGCCACCTCTGATCTGACAGGAGGTAGAACTCAGGCTGTACTGAGTGATGTGGAGCAGCTGTAAATACCGATGAAGCTTCGCCTGCTGCGCAGCCTGGTTCTGTGGCCTGGGGGCTGGGGCCCCCTGAGTTAGACAGTCTGCATCGACTGCTTCAAGGAAGGGATGACACAGCAAGACAGATTTTTGGTTTTGAGATTCAAAAGCCTAGGTCTTAGAAAATAAGAATTTACCGTAGATGCCTAGATAATGAATTTAAGAGAATACAAGATAAAAGCAAAGCTTTTGTCCCTAGACAGAATCCCATGGACTCGCAGGAAGGGAGAAAACAGAGGACAGTATGAGTTAGACAAGTTTTTGTGACCATGTGGTGTCACAAGAGTGGGGTCAGTGTCAAGAGATGGCCATGTAGATGACAGTATTGGCTTCTACCACGGGGTCCCCAAAAATCAGCAGTGCAGAAGATGTGGAGTCTGAGAAAGGATGAGATGAGAACAGGGTCAGAGGCTTCTCTCCAACATCCATCTTGTTCCCTCTGGATCCTTAGAAAATAGATACAGAGCACTAGCGACATGCACCAAACCAAGCCAGTGATGAAAATAAAAAATAAAAAATAACATTGTTTTCAGAAAAAAAAAATGCGATTTATATTGAATCGTTGCTTCTGATGTTTCTGTACCTACCTACACCAACTACTTACAAAGTCAGATAACTTTATAAAGAGGATAAAGTGGCTTTAACGTATTTCTAGCTTCCTGGATTCCCATAAAACTGCAGAAAATATAAAAATTCCCTGCAGATTTTTAGAAAAAATTTCCATGGAGGATTTGATACTACTTTTGCACTGAGTCTAAGTCTTTAAATTTCTTTTTGATATGCTCCGAATGTTTGAGTTTGCCTGGGTTGTATGTTATTTCTAAAGAGTGGCCATCACTTATTTTTAACCATATTAAGAACATTAATATGTCCCCTCATTTTTTGACAAATGTCAAGCTAACTGAAAAGCTGAAAGAAGAAGAGAGCAATGTATCCCCATTACTTGTACTTTTATGGCCTAATAAAATAGCATGCTCATAATATTTTAACAGATCAGAGAACAACCTTAGGATATTGCCTGACATATAGTGGTGAATCATTACTTCCACCATTTTAGGTATACTGGTTGCCAACCATATCTGGAGCATATAAAAAAAGAAAAAAACATAATATATACAAATGGCATCCTGATGAAAGTATACTATTAACATGCCTCAAAAACTCAGTTTATCTAAAGATCTACTTTTATATCATAAACTTATTTATTATAGCATTATTATGGCAGTAAATTTTTGGAAATAAGTTATGTGTCTATCACTAAATGCTGGTTGAATAAATTATGTTGATTCTATACTACCATCCAAATGATAAAGATTTTATGAACTGATATGGATATTATTTTTTTAAAGCAAAATACAAAAGAGTGCATGTATAATACACTAACCTCTATATATGAAAAAAGAGGAAACATTTATATCTATCAGTCATCTACCTATATCTATCTATATATCTATCCATCCATCCATCCAACCATCTTTATTTTTGAAAAAAAAAAAACACAGAGAGAATACAGCAGAAAATAGTGCAAATAACACCAATAGGGGTAAGTGGAAATATAGTCAAAAGCACAGGGACAGGAAGGAGAGCCTGAGGGTACCTTCTTATACAGGGTTGAATTTTGTGGGACATTCTAAAATAAAATTAGCTTTGACTCTTCAAAAATGTCAATACAAAAAAAAAAAGAAGACAGGAATTTTTCTAGATTAAAGGAAAAGAAAGAGACATAACTAAATGCAACATATAGGTTTCTGCATCATATATATCTCTGCATATCTCTATAGTTCATATTTATGTATCTACATAGCTAGCCTATCTATCAAACATGCAGAGCACAATGTGAACAACATAACAATTGCAGAACTGCAAAAGCACAAACTTATACTTCTTAATTTACAATTCTCTTTTATAGTTTTAATTTGTAATGTTCTCTTTTTTTTATTGTTAAATTTAATGGGGTGACATTGGTTGGTAACAATTAGATAGTTTCCAGATGCACAAGTCCACATCACATCACCCATGCATCGCATTATGTGCCCACCTCCCAGAATCAGCTCCCCCTCCATCACCATATATCCAGTGTCCCCTCCCACCTCCCCCCACAACTCTGCCTCCCCCCTCCTCCCCCTTCTCCAGTTAACCACCAACCCATTGAGTGTGTCCATAATGCTGGTGCCCACTCCCA
>PVKE010032781.1:0-18283 GCA_004027555.1 Craseonycteris thonglongyai
TTTTCCTTTTTTTTTTTCTTTTTCTTTTTTTTTTTTTTTCTTTTTTTGCAGGGGGAAGGGCAGGGAGTAAATCGTCTACACGTTTGGACAAATTCATCTTATCTGCTCTTCACTTCATGTCCACATCAAAGTCCAGCACCAGCAGCTTGGTTTCCTCAGTCCCGTTCCGACTCCCAACCGCACACACCAGCTTTGTGTTGGAGGCTCTGATCCGCCAAACGACTCCCCCACTCCCCCCACTCTCCAATGTGACTAGGTTTCGAATAAATTCACCCGTTTTCAAATCCCACAGTTTTACAGTTCCATCGTCTGAGCTGGTAATGACGAAGTTCTTGTTGAACTGTAAACAGGTCACAGCACTCTGATGCTTGTTGGGACCTAGGCAAAACCAAACACATCTAGTTACTAGTTATGGCCATGGGTTAGTTACATTGCAATTTGTAGACTTCTACATTAGGAGATACAATACATGACATATTTGAAGGGCTGCATATTTAGAAACTGTGTTCTAAGTGTTTAAGTAGGGATGTCAGAAAATCTGGTAGCTATCTGTAACTGAAACAATTTTCAGGAGTTCTGTCTTCCAAGAAGCTTGGTTGGCTACCAGGCACACATTTTGTTTTCTGGCTGTAGGAACAAGAGCTTTTATTGGTGATGATGTAGCTAGTCCAGCTTCACAAATTCTGCTGATGGACAAACAAGCATAAGACATCTATTGTTGCACTACCACTTTGAACTGACCAGTCAAGGGCAAAGGCTGAATGGACAATATTCCAAAACTCTGAGGAAGACACAAAACCAATGAGCAGAAAGCTGCAACACAGCCCACCAGATGGCCTCACTGAAAAAAAGAAAAACACTTTCTAAGGGCTATGACCTACAAAAAGAAGTTAATCATGACTTAAGAAGTCAACACTGTTGTGCCTCATTTAATAATAGTGCCTTTCATATATTTCTTTCTCTGTCTGAACGGCCAGTATCATTCCTTTCCTTTCCATCCTAAGGATCTAAATTGAAGCCAAAGCTATTTTTCTATCAATTAGAGATGGTTGTGCCCCCCCCCCCCCCCCCCCCCACCCCACCAGCAAGACAGCTCTATAATTGTATATCGGACTACAAATTCAAACTAAAAAGATCGCTGAAAAAACAAAATGAGTATGTTGCTTCTGTGATATAGCCAAGGTCTTTATTCACATTGTTCTTTAGGGTTAGGTAGAGTTAACTGTACGTGCAGAAAGTGGTTAAAACAATTTTATATTAAAAACATAACTCAAAACACTTTCTCAATGGTAACCTAGTTCTGTTAAGTCAGAGTGGAAATGCTCACAAACTTATCCAAAACACACATTTTCATTTTGTATGAGGTTAATTCTGTATGAGACGCAAAAGTTCCCTATTTCTCTTTTGACTAACACTGTAAAGTTTAACAGACCACAACTAAAGCTGGGTAGCCAATACTTACCTTGCAATGTTTGTAAACACTGTCCTGTTTTGATATCCCAGATTTTAACTGTAGAATCTGCATTCCCAGAGACAAGAATATTGTCTTTGAGTTCCATTCCACTTGTTAACGATTGGTGTCCTGTTAACGTATGGATGCAATTCCCTGTCTCCACATCCCAAACTCGGATTGATGTATCAAGAGATCCACTCACCACATGGATGCCATCAAACTACAACAGACAGAGTTTATTAGACTAGAAGGTAGACATTCTTGATATTATTTATGGCTCTTAATCCTAACAGAGAGGGGAGTAGAGCATGGGAAACAGGTAATGCCAGGAACAAAATGAGATACTAGCATAAATTGTATCTAATCAAGCAACTACACCGTGCACGCTCTCAGAAGTTCCTACCCAAAACACTTTTTTTTTTAATGGCCAGTAGCTTCAAACTAGATAAAGAAACAGTTAGAAACAAACAAACAAATATCTAAAATGAACATATTTTCAGATCACCTGACCACAAACTGTAGATACATACTATGAAAAATTCAACAAGAATTGCCATTTGAGGTTTACTTTCCAAAAGGAAGTTGAAGCTACTGACATAGCTTGTGATAAAAGGTGTGCTTACGAACACCTACGGCATGAAAAGGGCTGGAGATAAAGTTCATGTTTAAAAGTTAGTTCCAGGGAAAGCCGGGACGGCTCAGCGGGTTGAGCGCTCGCTTTGAGGCCATGAGGACCGAGGATCGAATCCCGGCTCCAGCCCAGGCGGGCCCACATGCTGAACTGGGGAGTTCCCACAGTTCGGTTCTCTAACTGTCTCTGTCTCTCTCTCTATCTGTCAAAAGTAAAATAAATATGCACTGAAGATAAAATAATTATTCTCTATAAAATATAAAAAGATATAAAAAATAAAAAGTTAGTTCCACAAACAGCTACATGTAAAATAAAAACTTCATTCACAATAACCTAATGGTAATTAGGAAATGTGCCAATAGATAAATATATCTGGAGTTAGAAAAGGTGGCATTTTGATAACAAAAGCAAGCTATAGAGCATCTCTTTTCCTGCTTGTCAGCTTCACCAAAAGTCAATAAATAGCTATTAATTCCCAGATCTGTAACAAAGTTGCTACCTCTTTTCTCAATTGAAATGGTTTAAACGAGAATATTGTATTCATTAAAATTCTGAGCATGTCACACAAAAAAACTGCAGCCAATTCTCTCTCCGCCAAATTAATAACCTTTTCTAAGTTAATAAACACCTTTATTATGAGTCAATATTTCATGACCAACTGTATTCCATCAAGGAAGAAACAAATACCCCAAGAACAGAACTGTCAGCCCTGGGATTAGGGACTAATTTGCTGATCACTAATAGGCCATAATACCTGGTAAATAAACTGTATAAGTAATAGGACATATTTTTGAATTGAAATTCTGTCTTTCAGAAAATAAAATGAAACCCATTTTCTAAACTTGCTATTAATCTAGTTATTTACCTAAAAATATGGCAAACTACTCAAGAACAGCAGGTTTCACTGGAAACAAAGAAACCCGAGTGGGGACGTTTACTTGTCTGTGACCACACAGCAGCACCCCAGGCCAAGATCACCTCTGGGCAGAAAGGCTCTACCTCCTCTGAACGGGGAGGGAATCACAATTACATGCTCCGTCAGCTTTCGGCTATCAAGGCAAAGGGGCAGCTTTGGACCAAATTAATCCTCCGCTAAGGAGTTTATTAAAATCAGGTTATTCTCCTATGAGACTATCTAGCCATGAATTAATATAGCAAAACTCAGGGCTCTCAAGTCCCAGGTTCCAAGACAAATATTTTAGAGGGAAATGGATCACAGAAAAACTGAAACAAATCATATAAATAACTTCAAAGTTTATGCTTTCTTCATGCCAATTTTCAAGTAGGTGTAAACAGGATAATTTGATTCTTTTTTTTTTTTTTTTTTTACTGTATTGAAGCAGCAATTTGATGACAGTAAAACTCTCTGATGATTCACCAGTAGAGCGTCAGAGGGATAGGAAAGATACAATCTCTTACCTGTAATGAATAGACTCTATTAGTATGCCCCTGCAGCGTGTGTAGACAGGTTTCAGTCTCTGGATCCCATACCTTCACCATAAAGTCATATGCTCCACTAACAACCCTCCTGCCATCATACTGAACGCAGCGGACAGCTGCCACATGACCCATCAACACATGTAAACACTGGCCTGTTTCAATATCCCAAACCCTCAGAGTGGCATCTCGAGAACCGCTGACAACTCTGTGGGAGGAAAAACAGGAGAAAAAAAAGGATTAAAATTTTTAATAACATGAGAAAGTATGATATACAAAGTCAGTGATTAGTAAAGTTTTCTTAAGCAGAGACACCTGTTTTCAAAAAAATGCAATGTAAAACCTTGATACACAAACAGAAATGCTGAGGTCCTCTGACTGGGCCGGGAAGCCTAGAATTCTGCCTGTTTGGTTCCCCCGACCTGTGAGGGATTGAGGAGCTCCCTGGGGTTCTATGGAACAGTTTGAAAACCACTGTATTGTATTTAAAAAAGAAGAAAAAGCAGCAGCAGCAGCAATAGCAGCAAGCTCTAAATTACGTACATTAAGATCTTAAGTTTTAGAAAAATAATGCTAATGTAAACAATATGTATAAAATGTTAATGGGAGAACCCTGGGTGGCAGTATTTTGAAAAATTAAAATTCTCTTTATTCTTTCTGCCATTTCCCAAAATTTTGATTATGAACACATATTCCCTTTATGATTCTACAAAAAATTCAAAAAAGGTTACTCAGCAAAACAAATCAGAATCTGGAATTTAAACAGCTAAAGACATGTGCTTTATACCATATATTCTGATAAAATTAATGAGTTTCAGACATGTCCTCAGAGGCTGTGTACGCTTATATTTATAAATATTCAACAGGCTATGGGGGCATTATGATACACAGGTTTTAGAGGATACATATGTACAGGCAACAAAAATCCCTTAAAAATTGGCCCAACATGATTAAAGCTATATTCTCTTCTGAAGACCAGAGTGATACAAATGCTGCAGTCATGCTAGGATTATAAAGGAGAGCTGAAAACTCAGGTATCTTCATGTCATGCCCAAGAGACAAAGGAAGGCTGTAGTTTCCATGTTTGGAAGAATAGAAAATGAAAGCAGTGAGAGATTTAAGTCAGAACATAATGGAAACTGAAATGCAAGATACCAACACCCAAATTTTAATAGTATAGCATACTATTCAAAGTAGATTCATATTACAAATTAGAAGGTACTTTTCTTCACATATTATCAAACTAGAGTGAAATCTGCTTAATGGGGCTTAATAGAAAAGATGCTGTGGACAGAATTAAAGGTAGGGACTGGAGTGGATTCACTGTAAGGACCCTTCACAAAGACCTTGTTTGACAAATGAAGTAGAAATCAGATTTTGTTTAACAGGGTACCATGAAGACAAGCCAGTAGAAGACAGAAAGGACTTTTAACAGGAGGGCTTTGTAGGAGGAGACAAAGCCAAAAGCAAAGGCACTGAGAAGAAAAAGGCAAGCAGTCTAGTTTGGCTGAAACATTTTGAAAACTGGGATTGAGGGTTTTGTCCTTAATCCAGTAAGCAACAGAAGGCTCCTAAAAGGCAGGGATACTACCTACTATAATTAGAGGAGAGTTTTGTCAGCTGTGAGAAGACCAAGTTTGAAAGCTATGTCAGTAGTTCAGGTGATAGGTAATGAGAGAATAAATTAAAACCACAGGCCTCAACTTTTGCCTAGATATAGGGAGATAATGGAGCAGGGGTATGTAATTAAAAAGACTTGGGGACTTGAAGCCTGAATAACTGAATTTGTCCCACAAGCAGAAATATGAAGAGTTAAAAAAAAGAGAGAGATAAAATGATTTTTTTAAGATGATGAGTCATCAAAATGTAGAATAAATAAGATGTCACTCAGGATTACAGAACAGAGAGAGAAAGCCAGCAACACTAATTAATTGAGGAAGGAAATTTAAAGACAACCCAATTTTAAGCCAAAATGCTATTGCTTTCCTACTATAGAAACATCCAAAATCTAATAATTAAAGTCTAATTTAACAGCATATTATCATTATCTCAGACAGAGTATTATATAAACTGAACTTGCATAATACTTATATTACACCAAAGGCCCCAAATTCACAAGTGGCAAAGGAAGAATTCCCAACCACTATGGGATTTCCCCTCACCTTTTTTCGTGGAGATGCATACAACGGACAGTGGAAGTGTGCCCATATAAGGTGTGTATACATTCCCCAGTCTCTGCATTCCATACTTTGAGAGTCCGATCTGTAGATCCACTAATGATGATATTGTCTCTCATCTGTGATGACCATACTCCACCTGTGTGTCCCACTAATGTCCTCAGACACTGGAAAAACACTTAAGATGATTACTTTTGGGTAGAAAAAAAAATGATTTAAATAACATTTCAGTAGTTCATTAAAATTTGGAATAAAATTATTTACTCAATTTGATTGGCATATCAGAAAATAATTTTTCACATCAATATAACATGACCTGATCATTATTTATTCTTTTGCTTATTCAGTAGCATTACACATTATACAAACACACATAACTGAGGCACAAATATGCAGCAAGTAAATATTTCTCATTAAGGTATGAAAACTCTAGCCTGGCCTTTTTGATGAAATAACATAATACTAAAATTGCAACTTGGTTTCTGCCATGGGAATGGAGTTAATGAAAGAATGCCAACAGTGTTGGGTGTGGCGACATACCACATTTCAACTGAATCTGCCAGAAGGCAGTAGTTAGGAGCCAGTCAAGGTACTTCTAGACAAGTAAAGACAGACATTAAAGACCTGAAGTCAATCCAAAACTAACATTAAACTAGGAAATATGAAACTGCTTTTAAAATTTTAATATTTGACTTAGAATATTCAGAAGAGTCTTGCCTAACAATTAACATGCTATAAGACATTTTAAAAGAGATAGATCCTCTCCCCACATTTCTATTATTTTTTAGATGGTCAATTGCTTAATTCATGAAAACATTTCTCCAAATGTTAGTATTCACTAGAGAGCCAGTAAAGTATAATATTGTATGCAGTGAAATTGCTTGAACTGCTTTTTTCTTCAAACTCTTATTTAAATACCTGCTTAACTTCCACCCCACAGGGTTTGAGATAAGTCTAAATTAACATGATTTACTTAACTTCTAAACTCTCAGTACTTATCAACAAAGCAGTTTACAAGAAAAAACAAATATCCCTCAATCATATTTTTGAAAAAGATTAAAAAGGAGATATAATTTAGATGGTTAAAAAGGTGGAAAAATTTAAGATAAGAAAAGATAAGGCACATCTGTAAAACCTTAAAACAGCTACCTCACAGAGATAAAATAAATGAAGAAAAAACTAATGACATCCCTATCATGATAAACGTCATCTTCGTGCCAAGGAGAATGCTCAATCTTTTTCTTTCACTGACGGATCTTTACAAAGATATACACAAAATGGCGACTCTGAAACCCAGAGAGTCCTCTGGAACTTACTTTGCCTGTGACTGCGGACCAAACTTTCAAAGTGTTGTCATCAGAACCACTAACTATTCGATTACCACAAAACTGTAAGCATGTGATCACATGATCATCATGTCCTTTCAGCACCTACAAGGTAGATGTACAGATGAGAAACATGTTACTGAATTATGTTTTTTAAAATACTGGTGAAAAGAAAAATGAAGTCATAAATAGAAACAATAATCTGTAGTCTAGGCCTAGAATTAAAATTTATCAATTTTATATAAATCATTCCTGGCTGATGAATCAAGTATTAAACATTGTATTGTTTCCATATTCTACTATTTATGCTTGAGACATCAACTATTAAAATTTTACAGGGTCAAGACCGCATAAAGATAGTGCAAACACAGATGTATTTTATAATCATCTATTTTATCTGTTCAAACCAAGAGAATATGCATCTAAGTTTTGCAATTTTGACACACACAAACAAATGCACCAATAAACTAGGAAGATAAGAGTAACAAAATTTATCTTTTAAAACTCAAAACCAAAAAATAGTCTGCTTTAATGTATACATAGTAAAAGAACACTGTCTGACCAAATTGCCTTTTTCTAGTTAAAAAGTATATCCAAGAATTTCAAGCATTTTTGCCAGAATAATACTTAAATTTATAATTTATAAATTTAAAATAAAACACAAAAAAAGCCACCAAAAAAAAAGCCCCCAAACATGGGCGGGCCTCAAAAATCATGTTCAGAGTATGTGGTCAGAGAGGAAGCAAGTTCTTAGGTAGGAGAATGTATATGACAAACTTCAACGGGATATACAGAAAACTTCATTTACATACGATAGAACTACATGGAATTCAACTTATCTTTTATTCAAGTACAATTAGTTGTCAGACTACAGAAATTCACAATAGAGGAATATTGTCATATGTTTAGTTATTTTAAAATATATTGTTTTCTTTCTACAGGATACAGGTGTCAAGTTATCCTGCTAGCCAAGAAGTGAAAAAACACACTAGGTTCTAACACTGATTAATGGTTTCTGTGCACAAGTCCAGTTACCTTAGGAGATTTGAGTTCTCCTCGCCTCCAGTTAGTATCAATTCTGTGCTGTCTGATGTATGCACTTTTCCACGGACTGTGTATAAAACCTGGTTTTATTACTTTTCTTCTCTTGATGTGCAATGGTTCATCAATGCCTAGTTTTAAAGGGTTAAAGAATATAATTGCCTTCAACAATAATAGAATTACACACTTTATAATGTATCTCATTTTCCCCTGTGCTGAAAACCACCAAAATGCAGGGTACTGCCCAATTCCTAACACTAGTATTACAAAACAATAATGTTTGTATTCTGTATTGCATTCTTTTATACTGAGTATTTCATTTCTTTCTCAAAATGATTCTATGAAATGTTAGTGAGGATGTGCAGAAACTGGAACCCTCGTGTGATGCTTGTGGAGAATATAAATGGTGTAGCTACTATGGTATATCCTCAAAAATATTAAATACAGGATCCAGCAATTCCACTTCTGAATATATACTGAAAAGAATTGAAAACAGGGACTTAAACAGATATTGGTACACCCTTGTTCAGAGCAGCACTCTTCATAATAGCCCCAAAGTGAAAGTAACCCAAGTGCCCATCAATGAATGAATAAACTAAATTGTGGTATATGTGTATAATGGAATATCATTCAGCCTTAAAAAGAAATTCTGATGCATCTACCACATGGATAAACTTGAAGACATTATGCTAAGTGAAATAAGCCAGCCACAAAAAGACAAATACCAGATGACTCCACTTATACAAGGTACCTAGAATAGTCAAACGCATAGAGACAGGAAGCAGAATGGAGGCCTAGGGAGCTACTGTTCAGTGGGAACGGAATGTCAGCTGGGGAAAATGGGAAGTTCTGGAGATGATGATTGTGACAGCTGTACAACAATGTGAATGTATGTAATGCCACTGAACTGTACTTAAAAATGGTTAAAACGATAAATTTTATGTCATATATATAACCATTATTTTGAAAAAGGTCATTAAAATAATGATTCTCTGAGAGGGTTAGGCAGGGATGACCAATCCCATTTTACATATGTAGACATGAGAAGTGGTCTCAGTGCTTAACCCAAACCACAGGCAGGGCAGAGGCAGGCCTGGAGTCCAAGAACCCTGGATCTTCACCTCCAAGCTTTGCTAACCATCAGAGCCCCCAACCCAGCTATTACCTCCATGAAGGGGAGGGTAAACTATTGAGTACCCATTTCATGCTCTAAGGTTCTTTCTCAAAATTTTTGCTTGTCCAAGGCAAATATTTTTACTGTTTTTTTCAAAAATATTATTTTTCTAGATGCCTGCTGGGACAAACAAAAAAAAATAACAAAAACAAAACCCTTTCATCTGGATGATCCCTACTCCTCTGCTAAAAATAGGAAAATTTTTCAAGGTTTCAAGAACATAAGCTTCATGACAGGAGGTATTGGCAGCTTACTACTATCTCTCCAGCATTTACGAACATCTAGTTCATAGGAGGTATTAAAAAATATATATGTGTGGAAGGAATGAATAGAATATGGAATATTTGAGTACTTAACCGCTAATACAACTTTGGATTTCCTTTAAATTATCCTCATCTTCACTTTTTCATTGTTTATTAAAGGGATTAGTTGCAAGATTCAGCTCATGTGAATGTGTTGAATAACATGGATTTTATATAAATTTAGGTGAATGCAAATGAAGACTCATTCTTGAGGTTCTAGTAGGATGCCTCAGTTCCCTTTATTCATTTACTCACTACTTTATCTCCTTGCACATAAAACTTCTTAGTATTTTTACTTTTTCTGTTTGTTTACAGAACCACTTGGCTTTTTTAAAGTGCAAACATCCTCTCCATGTAATTTTGACCTTACCCTCTTCTTTACATTTCTCTCTCCAGAGAAGGTTATCTTCAGCCAGGATCCTCCAGTACCGACACGTCTGAGCCGCCTGTAGCAGGTCTTTGGGTTCCAGGAATGAAAGCACATACAGTGCCAGCTGTGAAAAGAAAGAGCATAGGATGCCACATTGTTATAAAATATACACAAAAATAGTAAGTTAATTATTCTCTACAGGATGAAGTACTTACAGGTAAGTGTAATATAATCCTGCACTCTAATTTCTAAAATTATGAAAGGCAGCACACCTCTCATATTCAATCTTAACAACTATATACCAGATATAAAAAATTCAATTACTCTACTGGTTTTTATGAACTTCACTCCATTAAACTCCTCATCTTTTCAAGGAATACTTATTAAACCACTTGGCCTCTGTTCTTGCCTGTGTTGTTGAGTCTCAATTCAAGAATTTATCTATTTACCTACCTACCCCCTTCTACCTACCTATATTTTATTTATTCATTTAAATTTTGTCTTTTTCTCTTCCAAGCACAATGTAACTTCATTGAAGACAGGACTTAAGATAAGAAATGAGATTTCTTTATATTCTGTGTGGTATGATTTCAAATCAATTCCAATCGATATCATTAATAGTTCTTTACTACAACAAAGTGTTTATTATCACAATGATGAACTTTTTAAACATTTATACTCTTTATTGTAAATGACAAGAGGGGATAATTATCAAACCCTGAATAAACATATATATGTAACTCGGTTCTAATGACTTTACGTTGTTTAAGGACATTTTCTTGATGGAGCTGTATATTTAAGCTAGCTCTTGGTGTATCATTGATTAAAAATTTTTTTTTTCCAATACTTGCAAACCATCAATTGTTTTGTCATTGTGTAAAGTCAACTCAAATAAATAAAGGAAATGGAAAAAGAAAGAGGGGAATGAAAGCTCCTGATATGCTTATCCAATTAACCTCAAAAATCACACAGAAATTTGTATTACGGTATTAGGACAAAAACAATGTAAATAGAGCAATAAAAAAGTAAAAACAAACAGAAGCAATAAAGTATAGTTTTCATATAAATTAAATTACCAGGATTAAAACAAACTTTCACTTAAAGGGCCAAGGATCATATAATGGAGTAAAAGCACAGTTTGAATTATTTTTTGAAGCTAAATAAAAATTACATGATATAAATCACACTTTTCCAATGACTTTGTATATATGGAATCCATCATTATTCACAATTTTATTGAGTACATTATAGAAAGTACTTCAACTAGTTGGTGTTCAATTTAAGACTACTATTGTCAAATGATAGTGAATATTTTTTTGTGGAATAATTATTTTTAGTCTGTTAGAGAAGATCATTCAGTATCATACATAAAAATAAGTCATTTAAAATAAAGAAGACATTCAAAAATCTATGTGTATGTGTGTACATACATATACATATCTACATATATATCTCTACATTGTGGTTTTTAGTGGATACCCCATAAGCCACTTAATTTTGAAACAATCAATTAATCAAAGCGTAGGCAATTTTGCTTAGTGTTATTATAATAGTAATGTGATACTACTACATATTAATATTTAATACAGAAATTAACAGTCATAAAGTTATATTTGTGGAAAAGAGATGTGATTTAAAGACTAAGATATGGCCATATGAGAAAGACTATTCCTTGCTTTAGTTATCCAGATGAAGTAGAAATCGGGTAATTTATGGAAACAGTCAATGGATTTTAAAGGCTAGGAAACAAATCCAGAATAGCTTAGATTTCAAAGGTAAAATTTCCTTCATTACAGCTACTGAAAGATTATCTAGTGCCATGTCTGCATGCATTACAGAGAATGTAAAGACACATACAGCGAAATGTAAAGACACATTCAGGTGCTAAAAAAAGTTGAAGTGCTAACTCCATAGGTAATTGGCATACTTTCCTTTAAAACAGCAGAGGCCCTAACTCAACCAGGAACTTCAACATATTAAATGTTTTTCTATTAATATTTATATCTAGCCAGTTCAATCAAATATCTAGATATTATGGAAAATACATGCAGCAAAATAGGAAAACAAGTATCAAAAGAATCAGAACCAGGAAAAATATAAATCAGAAAAGGTTTAAATCAGGAAAAGAGTAGAACATAAATATGCAGGCAACAGTATCTTTCTTGTTTTTTTAATTAAAATGCCAAGCAAAAAGGGAACAGCAATTAGTTACATAATTCTTAGTGTGTATTATGAAGAAATATACCAGTTTCTCATAGGGAGCAAGATTTTGTTGTGTGGGGTTCCTTACAGGGGACAGAATAGGTACCGTTCCAAACCACATCTCTATAAACATAGTAGGTGATTTCAGGGCTCTTATAGCTAAGTCAAATGGTGTAGCTAATACAGTTTTCTATTAATTTGAATTAAAGGTAAAATCTAGATTAATAATTCTTCCTAAGGACCCCTTCCACAACACAAAAGCTCTTAAATTGAAAATCTATTTCAGATAATTACTTTCTCTTTGCCCTAACTTGTAATTTCAGTGAGAGTTGCTATTTTTGCTTTTCTCTATAATCCAAATAAAAATCCACCACATTATACTTTAAAAATAGCTAATACTTTTCCAGAATTGCTATAGTTCAGTGGATTAAATTAGGGAAAGAAAAAGTTGGCTGATCCTATGTTAATAATTTAGGTTTTGTTCTAGATCATATAATGCATCGCTATGCTTTTCTTGGTATTTACATATAAAATAAGGATAATGCTGATTATCACAAGCCTCCCATGTGAGACAAGTAAGATTTTTGTAAAGGTTTTTGAGATTAATAAGTAAACATTGGTAAAGAGCTTTGAGATCTGTTGAAAGCAGTTATAAAATTATTATATGTCTATTTCCTGACATGAAAGAAATGTGAAAAATAATGATAGTACTTAGTCTCTAATGAAATAATATTCATTTCCTTAAGGACTTAGATCTATACCATTATTGCTTCACATATAAAATAAAGTACTTTTTCAAAATACGAATTCTTTTTCTAATTATTGGGAGAAAAAAAACCCAAAACAACATATTGATGAAATGCTAAGCCAAAGCTGACTCTCATTCTCTTACCTAGCCTCACTTCTTTTTCCTTAGGCAATCTTTAAAAGAACACTTAATCCAAAAAAACATCTTCATTGTACTTACCTGGTTGTCAATAATTTGTGCTGAATTCTTAGACTCTTAAAAATACTTTCATATTCTTATTTTAAATTACATTTTTGAGTTAAGAAGTAGAAATTCAAATAAAGAAAAAAACAAACCAAAAAACTCACCATTCTTAGTGATAAGGGGACAAACTAGACCAAGATAAAGTCTTTTAAAAAAAATACTACCTTCTAAAATAAGGAGGGCATCAAGGGAAACTGAAGAATATACTAAAGGTGAATAAATTCACTTTCAGTCAAATACTCATCAAAGCATTTATTATTAACATGCTTCTGGAAGCAACAAAAAAAGAGCTTATGATACTTTCATAAGCCAAATCTACAAGTATTTAAAGGACTCAGTTCAGAACAAGCCAGCAAGAGCATTTCTTTTCCCTGAGACAATGTTGTTTTTAAATAACCACTTCAAAGAAGAAACATTTCAGGAAAAAAGATGCTTTTCCCACTTTGGTTTTTTTTTTTCCTGGAGTTATGCTTAGTTCTATACATTAAATATGATTAAATTATTTGATTCATATTCAGTGTGAAATTATTGGGACTATCTTTAATGTTCTTAGGATATTGAGAATGTGGTTATCTGAAAAAATTCACTCCTTTCCTTTTCAAATTTGAAGTTTCAGGCTCATTTGCAATTGTATATTATTAATGTTTTATATTATCTTCTTAGCTGACATATATTAGTGGCACACACTTAATTTGTAAAAATATGGTGACATTCATTATTTAATGTTATATTATTTGTTTGCTGACAAAAATGAAACTATAAAACTTATATCAATGGAAAAATACATCAAAACTGTGCCTCATTTATACAGTCAACAGTGTCCATATGATCATAATCTACTATTAAAAGTGTCAATTTACATAAACTATTAGTCTCAAAGGAGCTTAGGATAAACAAACAACAAAATAAGAAAAGAAAAAAATGCTGTTTTAATAAAAATCAGAATTGAAGAAAACTCTTACTATAATGAACATGCCCAGACAACTAAAGGTTGAACTTCAAATAACCCAGGGGAAAAAATCTTGACAAAGAAACAGCCAAATTAATGAAACCCAGTAGTTTACTCCCATATATGACTACTTATTCCAGTGGTAGAAAGAGCTCACTTAGTCTATAAGAATACTTTAATCTGCAAATTATATTATTAAGTTATGGTCAGTTATCATTCACAGTCCTCTTTAACTCTATAAAGTGTTAAAGTGGCAATACTGAATACCATAATTAACATTACAATGTTTAAAGGTGGTAGCTGTTGGGTTATATTCTCAAATAGCACCCAATGAAAAATATAATCAATCACCTTACCTCCTTAGGGAGCAATGAAATGAAGTCTCGTTGAAACTGGGGTTCTATCACTTGCATCATATGTTTTACTTGGGTTGGTTCACAACTATCAATAAGTTCATCTAAAGCAAGCAATTTCTCTGGTCCACTCCAGCTCTATCAAAGAGGAATTAAAATTTTTTTATTATTTTAGTAGATGTCTCAAATTATGAAATCATAAAGAAAAATCAACATTCACACACAAAATAAAAGAGGCTCCATATAGTGACATTTTCTCCAAAAGGCACTGAGGTGATAATTGTTTAGTCTCATCAAATTTACTAGCCACCTTTAATTTATAAATGTTTTTAAAAAGTCATGGTTTTGACAGAAAAATATTTTTGCATTACATTATAATTGTTATATATTCATCTACCACCAATATACTGATTGAGAAACAAAATTTTATTCAGAAACATCAATTTGGGTTACTGAGCAAATAGAGGATTTAGAATTAAATTTGAAGTTTCATTATTTTGTTCAGTTTCCCTCATATAACTTCAAATCCTGGTTTAAAATTTATCTCTTCAACAAAATTTACCCTGATCAATCTCCACTCATCTCTGATCAATTAGCATCAATACCATAAACTTTGATTTATTGATTTAGATGCCTCACAAAATTTCAGGTGGCTTTTTATACCATGTTGTTCCTCTCTGTCTATATTATAAGGATTTATGGAAACTAGTATAAGGAACCTACCCATTTTAAGTGAAGGATAACTGTGTTTACTTGATTAAAATGCAGCTTTAATCAAGTCACTTGATAGCAGAATATTTTTAATGTGAACTTCTTAATCCCATTTGCATATATTAATGTCTGCTTTAAAAATATTTTTGGAAATGTTTATGGTTAAATTTTCACATAAAGATAGACTATGTAACCTTCTATAGTAAAAATATAGTGAAAAACCTTGCAACATATTACCACTCAATATGCTTTATGTATTAACTATATTAATAGCTACTATGAATACTTCTAATTGAAGGTAATATACCATATTTGTTTAATGTTTTCTTTTTTTAATCAATGTCATATTACTGTTTTTTAAAAAATAAAGGAATAGAAAAACACAGTGTATAACTGCTAATAGATGGAAAAATACCTTTTATCAAGAATTTTAGGCATGGAATATGGAATGAAAAAAGCCAGAATAGAACATAAATAACGAATTCAGATAGGCAAATGTTAGAAACTGTGTCACAATTTCTATATATTTAACGATTAGTTGGTCCATGGCAAAAATTATGCCTACATAGCAAAATGTATCTAAAGACTCTAAGCGATATTTTTACCTTGTTTTAAATAATATTTAACAAGTCAAATAAAATTACAATTATATCTCATTTAAATTATGTATACATTTAGTAGATGTTACTCTGTGACATACCACTGATAAAGATTAGTAACATAAGCTACAAACTACGTAGCAAATGAGACTTCCCATTGACCAGACACACTCAACAATCTAATTACTTAAATTCACATCTCTTTGACAGTTCCAGCAAAAGTCTGGACCATACAAGCAGATCTCCTCTCTCCCCGCTGGATTTCGTCCACGAACTCCAGACCTGTATATAAAATTGCTTACTCAACATGTATTCTTGGATATGTAATAGAAACCTCACATCCGCAATCTTCTTCTTCAAATATACATGTCTACAATCCTCCCTATTTCTGTAAAATATAACTCTATTCTATTAGTTGCTCAGGCCAAACCTATGGAGTCATCCTTGACTTTCTCACAGCAGATACTTCTGCTCCATCAGTGAATTCTAAGGCCTTCAACTTCAAAATATATTCAGAATCTATTGCTATACTGGTATAAGCTACTAATATCTCTCACCTAGATTATGCAGATAACCTCTTACCTGGCCCCTTAGCTTCCCACCTTTGCCCTCCTAGTTCTATTATGATAGAGTGATACTGCTAAGTTGTTCACTCTTCTGTTTAAACCCTCAGACTCGCTTCATTTAAAGTAAAAAACCAAAGTCTTTTGGTTGGCCCACAAGGTTATAATTCCCTATTCCTTTCCCTCTTGTTTGCTCTGTGCCTCAAATTCACCAAGCATGCTGTGCTTCTGAGCCTTTTCCCTTGCTGTTCCCTGGAGCATTAGTCCCCTAGACACCCACATGGCTCTTTCCCTACATCTTCCTCTGAGACCTTCTTGGGGCAACTTTTCTACAATTGCGAACCAGTCCCCCAACCTTGTCCTCCTCCTGACTAGAACTTAAGTTCTGCAAAATGTTTTTGGGTTTTTTGGTCTGTTTTGTTAACTATTGTATCCTAGGTCCAAAGGAGGGCCTAACACCTGAAAGGTGTCCAATAAATATTTGTTGAATAAATGAATGAATCCTCAAAGAGTCAAGAAGTACTGCAACAGCACTAGTTCAAAACTCTCTCTAGATAGAAGGTGCTTCTATCCTTTATACTTGAGGGTATCACTAGAACTTGCTTGCTTAGTCTAGTTCCAAGACTGAATTCAAATTTTGTATGCACACATGGTTTAACAGCACTGGACATATGCATTAACTTGAAAACCTTGCAGTTAATGACTATGATAAAACAAAATAACAACAATCCACACCAAACTTTAATGAGGAATAGTGGAAAGAGCTCTGAAATGGGGATTGGAAAATCCAACTTTTGAAGGAGATATTGCAACTAATTAAGTTACAATTTAACCTCTGCAGCCTGAGTTTCTTTATCTGCAAAAGTGTTGGAAAATTCTGATAATAATTATTTTATTTCTGTTTTGAAAAGTAGTTGTCCTAAAAAAAAAAAAAGGCATCTTTCTTTGGTCTTTTATGGTAAAGTTATATGGGAACATATTAAAAGGGGTAGGGAAAACAATCCAAATTCAGAAAGAATCAAGAGAAATAAAATTTAATTTGTGGATAAAATTGCAAATGCAAACTTGACAATTCCCCATGTAAGCAGTATTTTATTTCAGGTAATTAAAGAATACAGGTAGTAGAGAAGAGCAGCAGGAGCACTGAACTATAATCAGGGGCCTGGGTTTCATCAGTAAACTCATTGTGGAACCACATGGAAGTCTGAGTCTTGAGACTCCAGCTGTATAATGAGGAGTTTGCTTCAGACCAGTGGTTCCCAAATGCTGGTCCAGGAATGTAAGAATCTTAGAGAATCTATAACCCACCATCAAAGAGTCTGATTCAGTGGTCAAAGTGAGGCTAAGGACACTATGCTTTATAGAAACAACTCACCCAGGATTGATGTAGGTGATTCACAAACCAGCAATAAAATCAACCAATAACGCCTGGGGAATCCTTAGTATCCCAATCAGATGTGTATTTTATGATTTTGGAAAGCACTGTGCCTGAATTTCATGTGGTAAAGAACTCGCTTCTCTAATCCCTCCAGTAGATGGTTATCCAATCTATTTCAACAGTTCCAGCAGTGGAATCCCTGTCAGTTCTAATAGCTAAGTTCAACTTACATTGAAATCTGACTCTTAGAGTAGGATCCAGGTTTTATTTTCTGCAAAAATCAAGAATCAGCTTGATTGTGTTTTTATATTAAAGTCTCTAAATGTTAGACACAACAATTTTCCTTAGTCTTCTCTGGCTAAATATATGACTTTCTTCAACTCTTCCTCAAACAACAAGGGTTCTTGATCACTGTTTCAAATACAATTGCAAAGTAATACTGCATTGATTTTATTTTGGCACTATTCTGTTTTAATATTTTGTTGAATGTCAAAAAGTCTAAATAAAATAAGTTAGAAAACGTACAATTTCTAAGTGTTACCACGAAACTCAATTAAATCCTTCAACAGAGTAGTTTTCACTCCACTTTCAATTCCAAAACACAAAAGTACTTTCTACTTTATCATT
>PVKE010032782.1:0-18285 GCA_004027555.1 Craseonycteris thonglongyai
AGTGCATATTTATTTCTATTTTACTTTTGACAGATAGAGAGAGAGACAGAGACAGAGACAGCTAGAGAACCGAACTGTGGGAACTCCCCAGTTCAGCATGTGGGTCCTGCCTGGGCCGGAGCCGGGATTCGATCCTCGGTCCTCGTGGCCTCAAAGCGAGCGCTCAACCCGCTGAGCCGTCCCGGCTTTCCCCTATTATCAGTATTTTCAATAAACAGTTTGACCATAGGCAGCCATCTTATACTTGGAAAAGTTATTTATTTCATATAATGGCTTACGTACTCAAAGTTTAAATATTTTTTTGTTAGTGTTTTTTATAATGCTTCTTTTAATTAAATCTTTGGTTATTCTTTGATTCCCACCCCAGCCCCACCCAACCCCCAATCCTACTTTGTATGTGTTTAAGGGAAAATCTCCTTAAGAAGAATAGAATGTTCTGGTTATTTCAAAATGGTTCCTTTTGCCTTCTCTTCTTTTAGAAGCATAAGAACATTTTTCTCCAATATTCATTGAGACAACCAGTTTGAGCTCCTGTAAAACTCACAAGTGTGGGGGCCTCACTATGATCAGGTCTCCCAGGAATTGTTAATTATCGGAGTTGTCCACATTGAGTTTCCAATACCTCATCAGTTACAGTTCAGATTTTCCTACCCTGAGAACCTACTGGCTCCTAAAAGGTTTCAGCTTGTGGGTCACTACTGCAGTTAAGTTGTGATTCTCTTATTTGCCTATCAGTCTTTCGAATTTGGGAGGCATTGGCTTGCACTTTAACCTCATTTCTCTGGTGGATCCAAAATGAGTTGCTTTTTCAGTCTGTTTAGCTTTTGTTATAAAGACTGAATGGTGACTTCTAAACTCACATATCAGACCAGAAACCAGAATATATCATTTCTTTATATATATATATATTTTTTTAACAAAAATCCTTTAAATTGGCTTTTGAATATTTTATACATGTATTTAAACATATCTGAATATACATGAATTGTAAATATTTTCTTCCATTCTGGAGCTGCCTGTTTTATTTTATTTTAATTTTTTTTTTTTTTTTTAAATATTTTTATTTTTGACAGAGAGAGAGATACAGAGACAGAGACAGAGAGAGAACCGAACTGAGGGAGCTCCCAGTTCAGCATATGGTTCCGCACGGGCCGGGATTCGATCCCCGGTCCCTGGCACTGCAAAGTGAGCGCTTAACCCACTGAGCCATCCCGGCTTCCCCTATTTTAATTTTTTTAACAGAGACTAAGACAAAGAGTTTCTAAATTGATGACGTACAATTTACTTTTTCTTTTCTTTAAAACTTCATTCTTACTTGGCATATCTAAAAAATTTTTGCCTACTACAGGATCTAAAAAAATCATCTCCTATGTTTTATTCTGGAAAGTTTAGAATTTTAGCTTTTATATTTAGGTCTTTGATCCATTTCAAGGTCAAGGTTTATATTATTTACTGGATATTCAGTTCATACAACACCTTTGTTGAAAAGATTTTCTTCACCCATTGAATGCTTTAACATATTTACAGACTATCAATTGACCATATAAACCAAGCTTGTCTAATCCATGGCCCGCATGAGGCCCAGGATCGCTTTGAATGAAGCCCAACACAAATTTGTGAACTTTCTTTAAACGTTATAAGATTTTTTTGGTGACTTTTTCTTGGCTCATCAGCTATTGTTAGTGTGAGTGTATTTTATGTGTGGCCCAAGACAATTCATCTTCTTTCAGCATGGCCCAGAGAAGCTAACAGGCTGGACAACCCTGATATAAATATTACTGTATATCTGAGTTGTCTGTACTGACATTAAGGTATATATATATTCACACTCTGGCCAATGCCACAATATCTTGATTATTATAGCTTTATAGAAAGAAAATGAAATTAAAAAAATAATGAGTATGTATGTTCCACCTTTGTTCTTTTTCTTTTAATTGCTTTTTCTATTCTAGGTCCTTGGCATTTTCATATAAATTATAGTATCAGGTTTCCAATTCTACAAAAAAGATGGGTAGTGTTTGGATTAGGATCGTGTTAAATGGATATGTCAATTTCTGTAGAACAGACATCTTCAAAGTATGTCTTCCCATCTGTGGAAGATGGATATGTCTTCATTCACTTCAATCTTCTTTTAATTCTTTGAAGCAATACCAGTTTTTATTCAGATCTTGCACATATTCTGTTAAATTTATCTCTATATATTTCATATTTTTGAAACAATGTATATATAATATACTTTTTATTTCATTTTCCATTTGCTTATTGCCTATACATAGAAATTCAATTGAATTTTGTATACTGACCTTGTATCCAATTACTTGAATTCACTAATTAGTTTTAGTAGCTTCTGGGTGGGAGATTGCTTAGGACTCATGTGGCCAAGATGAGTTTGATCCAAGACGGGTTTACATTTTCTTTTCCAATCATTCTGTGTTTCTTTATTTTGCCTTCCTGCAATGGCTGTAACATCAACTGCAATGTTGAATGGAAGTCGTAAGAGTGAACATCTTTGCCTTGCTCCAGATGTTAGGAGAAAGTATTGAGTCTTTTCACCAATAAGTATGATGATAGTTGTAGGCTTCTCAGAGATGTACTCTATTAGAGTCGAGAGGTTCTCTTCCATTCCTAGAGTGCTGAGTTTATAATGAATTGCTTCTAAATTTTCCCAAATGTTTTCTCTTCACACATTGTTATGTGGAATTATATTAAATAAATTTCATGTGTTAAAACAACAATGTATTCCCAGGATAAACCCCACCTGATCAAGATTTATTAACCTATTTATATACTGTTCTTGAGGGATATTGGTGGATTTTTTTTCTTTTAATTTCTTATCTAGTTTTGACTTCAGACCAATACTTCATGAAATGAGTTGCAAAATGCCTCCATCTATTATCTGAGAAGATTCATGTATAACTGGCATTATTTATTCCTTATATGTTTGATAAAATTCACTAGTGAACTAATATGAATTTGAAGTTTCTTTGCAAAAAATATTTTAATTACCAATTTAATTTCTTCACTAAATATAGAGCTATTCAAATTTAATCTTCTTAGATTGGTTGTGATAATTTATGTCTTTTAAGAAACTTGCCAATTTTATCTAAATTGTCAACTTTATTTACATAAAGTAATTTATTAATATGTATTCTTAACATATATAAGATATGTGGTAGTATGCCCTCTCTTATTCCTGATATTAATCATTTGTTTTTACGCTCATTTTTCCTTCATTACTACAGTGAGAGGCAGGTATATCAAGTATATAGATTTTTTTCCAAAGCACCAGCTTTTATTTTCATTGATATTCTCTGGTTTCTACCTCATTGATTTCTGCTTTCGCATTTATCATTCATTCCTTCTATTTATTTTGGCTTTAATTTGGAGTTACATTTCAGTTCCCTAAAGTAGTATTATAAATGACTGATTTTAGCTATTTCTTTTTCTCTAATTCAAACATTTAAAGCTATAGATTTTCCTCAACACACAGCTGACTTTCATATATGTTGATATGTTTTCATTTTCATACCGTTAAAATATATTCTAATCACCTTTGTGATTTCTTAGAAGTAATATAGTTATTTCCAAATATTTGGGAGCTTTTCAAGATGTCTTATTATTCTTGATTTCTAATTTAATTCTCAACACAAAATACATTGAGATTTATTTCATAATCAATATATTCTATCTCAATGAATACTTTAAGTGCACTTTAAAAGAATGTTTACATTAATTTAGTTGTTAAATATAGTAGCCTATAAACAATTAATTATATCTGTTGCAATTCCTTAGCTGCTCACTAATTAAGATAATTTTTCCTTAAATTATTTGAGCATAATTTCTTTTAATTCTCTTCATATAGTCAAAATTACTGTGATGTCTTTATCTGCTAAATACAATATTAAAAATTTTTCCGAGTAAGTTGTCCATAACAGCCTATTTTCCTAAATATGCTTCATATTTCCCTGTTCCTCTGAAGGTCTAGTAATTTTTGTTAGTGAGTTGGACTTCCTTCTGGGTTTTTGTGTTGTTTTTTTTTTCCTTGTAGGGATTAAGTCGCCTGACCACAAATTATAAACTTCAGGTCCCCTGCAATGTGTAGCAGCTACCTCTGCTCACTTCATATTGTTTCCAACTGCTAAATTTTTGGCTTGATGTTCTGAGGTAACATGGCATTTAGCCAAGGATTTAGACAGAGATTGCACTTAGATTTCAGAGTGCAATCTACCTGCAGTTTCCTCCTTAATTTTCAGTTGCAGTTATAGTCTCAGTCTCTATATTCTGATATCCGAAATGAGTAAGTCTTCAGATTTCTGCTGCCTGAGTTACACATAGCTGGAAAATATGCCTCCAAAAAATAATCACACCTACAGAGCTCGTCTAACATACCTCTACTTTTCAGTCTCTTACCCTTCATTTTTGCCCCATGAGGTATTTCTGGCCCATGGATATTTTAGCAGTCAGCCAAGTATTTGTACAGTTAATATTCAGACTTTGTGTTACCACTTTCATAGGTCTCTCACTTTCAGGGTTTTACCCTTGAATTTCCCGTGGCTCTCATCCTTGAGTTATGTTCTGCACATATGGAGTCAATAGAGCTGCAGTTCTCCACAGCCTTTTAATTCCGCCAAAGCTGTGGAGGTGGAGGAGCGTCCTTAGCTAGAAAGACGTACATTTTTTATTTTTATCTATTACAAATGCAGATTTTCAAGAGTAAACACTCCTATGGTCATGGTTAAAATGTGTTCTACTGCCACTTTTCCAAATAAGGTCTTTATCTTCTTTTCCACCTATTACCCATATTTAATGAAAATAAAAAAAATTTTTTTGAAAAATTTGTACTCACCTTTACAGTGCCACAATCACATTGTTCACCGGGTTCCAAGTTTCCATTGCCACATACCTTCTTTGCTTTGTAAACTGGCACCTCAGGAAAGATGTTATGAAGACATCCAAGGCCATTTTTGGAAACAATAGACTTAAACTCATCCAAGCTACAGGTGCTAAAATCCCTTATGCCCCCAGAGTGCCTAAAATATAAAGAACGTGAGTATGATAAAATGATTGCTGTATATCATTATATTTCCATTAATGCATGTTATTTTCAAGAGAGATTCAAGAACATTATTCTTCATGGAAAACAAAAAGTGAACATTTAAATTTATTTATTGCATTGTTAACATGTTTAACACACTTTTTTAATTTCACCAAGAAAATCCTTGTAATGACCAAAAAAAAGACTATTTCATACCTTCCCAGTGCTCAACTGAATTCAAAATTTTTTATTTCAGTATTTAATGTACTTTTTATCTATTTAATATTACTTTCACATTTTCCCTGTGATGCCGATGTGAACACATTTGTATTAACTTTAATAGCATGTTTTACAGCTGTCACTCTCCATTATGAAACATTTTTCAAACAAAAGTCTGTTGTTTGAGCTACGCTATGGGAGAGGCAGTAGGAGTACCTGTCCTGACAGAGAAAGAACTGTTAGCACTTCGGTGACACCTGAGCATCCAACTAAAACAGTTGAAAGATTGTAACTTAAAGGTCTAAAGCTATGCCCCAGCATGGGAGATGAGAAGCTTTTTCTTTTTCAAGATTTATTTTTATTGTTTTTGACAGAGAGAGAGAGATACAGAGACAGAGAGAAGGGGGAGGGCCCAGAACAGTCTTCATAGTTGCACATCATTGGTTTTTCCACATAGTTTCATTCCACAGGCGGGTGCGGGGCTGCACAGGGCAGGAATTGGGCCGGGGTCTCACCCCAGTGACAACTGAACTGGGGGAACTACCCAGTTCAGCATATGGGTCCACACGGGCCAGGGCCGGGATTCGATCCTCGGTCCCTGGGGCTCCAAAGCAAGCTCTTAATCCACTGAGCCATCCTGGCTTTCCCAAGAAGCTTTTTCTTTAAAGGGACAGATAGTAAGCATTTTTTGGCTTATATGCTACACACTCTGTTGGAACTACTCAATTCTTCCCTGTAGTGCAAAAGCAGCCATAAACAATATGTAAACTGATAAGCCTGGCTGTATTTCAATAAGATTTTAGTTACAAAAGAGGAAGCCAGCCAAATTTAGCCTATGGATTATTGTTAGCTGACCTGGGCCCTACACTATAAGTCTGTTCTATATCCATTCTAACAGAGCCTAATTCAAGCTCTGACAAGATCCCCAGAGGAGAGTGAGTTGGAAATACCTGGAGTTTCCAAAGATCTATATTAACAGAACATAAAACCAAGCATATAAAATTTGAAATGATTAGCCAATAGTTGAATTACCAGGTAGAAAAGAATCAATGATTTTCAGAGGAAATGGGAGAACCCAGGCTTCCTATTGCATTATCAAAAATATTCATGATGGTAATGATATTAATTGACAAGTAAATAAGGAACTGTGATCCACAGTTACTTTTTTAAAAAGCAGTCAAGTTTGCGGGGCCCACGTTCTGCACCCTCACGCAAGCCCCTGCCCCACCTGGAGAAGAGTTCAAAACTTCCAAAGTCAGGCTGTGAGTGCGGGTGAGGCTGCAGCACGCAGAGCAACCCCGTCCAGACCCGACTCTGACGGCAATTCAAGCAACAGGTCCCATAGGCAGGGCCCCGGTGCAGTGAGAGGGGCGCTGCCCTTCACCCATCCGCGCAGCAGTACCTGCCCTCCGACTGCCCAGAGTTCAGAACCACCTACCTACAGCTGTGAGCAAGCACGCAAGCCTGCCCCGAGGAGAGAAAGGTCAGAAAGACTCAGGCGTGAAGCTTACCCGCGTCCAGCCCCTGCTGCCTGCGCATAGTGTAAGCGTCAGTAGCTGAGCACAAACCGAGCTGTGCTGGCCCAAAGCGGGGCAGAACTAGCAAGGTGCTGAGGTGAGCATGCACGGGCCTGCTCCGATAGGGGGCGGCACAGAGCTGGGGGTGCTTTCAGAAGCTGAAATTCCAGTTCATCTGGCTTGTTACTAGAGGGAGCTTTCAGTCAGTGCAGAAAAATAATTATAAAAATAAAAACTGTGTGTGTTTGTGTGTGTGTGTGTGTGTGTGTGAATGAATGAATGACTTTGGAGAGTAGGAAAGAGGAAGAGGTTCCCCCCTCCACCCATCCACCCACCCCCGGCATGAAGAGTCCCTGCTGAATGCTGGGACAATTTTGGTACCTGTTCCGTCTGTGCTTGAGAAGAATGCTGTCTGCAGTTGTTCCATATAGTATCTATATAATCATCAAGTATTTCCATTTGGTTAATAGAAGCATAAAAGTTCCTAACCAAAATCTTTAAAAAGAGTATGTGTAATTCTTAAAGAAAATTATCTTACACTGCTTCTGGTGACATTGTGCAAACTTCTCCTGAACAATAGCAGGTGTCAGGATTGTCAAAACTCAGTCCTACATTAAGGCCAAGCAACTGCACGATACTGAAAGCATATGATTCCAAAGATGAACCCTCTGGGTACTAAATATAAGAAAAAGAAAAGAAAAGAAATCATCTAAGAATCCTAAACAATTTTTTTTAAGTTACTGTAATCAAGAATTAGTATATGAAACTCATTTTTAAATTGTATTAATGCATCCAAGATACATGTGTATGAGGGCTGTCTGGAAAGTATCCAGCCATGCAACCATTCTTGTTATACTGACAATGGCTGGATTTTTTTCCAGACAGGCCTCATATATTCAATTGTGGTAGAGTTATATAAGCATTTGGATGATAAATTTATTAAATATGGAAAGTCTCAGCCAGAGTAATTAGGCAAGAAAAGGAAAAAGGCATCCAAATTGGAAAAGAAAAAGTAAAACTGTCACTGTTTGCAGAGATCTGATATTATATATAGAAAACTCTAAAACCCTTAAACCAAAACAAGCAACAAAAAAAAACCTATTAGATCTAAAAATAAATTCAGTTACCAGAGGATAAGCTGGGGAGGGGAGTGGTATAAGAGGGCAAAGGAGGTTAAGTTCATGGTGATGGAAGAAGAACTGATTCTGGGTGGTTAACACACATGCAATATACGGAGGATGTATAATAGAAATGTACACTTTAAACCTATATAATTTTACTGACCAATGTCATTTCAATAAATGTATTAAATTAAAAAATTTAAAAATAGAATAAAAACAAAGTCAGTAAAGTTGCTGGATATAAAATCAATAAACAAAGTCTTACATTCTATGTACTGATAATGAACTATCAGGAAGAGAAATTTAAAAAAAACAAAACAATCCCATTTACAATAGCAACAAAAACAAAATATTAGAAATAAATTTACCAAAAAGTGAAATATATCTACTTGGAAAACTATAACATATTGATGAAAGAAACTAAAGATGACACAGAAAATGGAAAGATGTACCATGTTTGTGGTTTGAAAGAATTAATTAAAATGTCCATATTACCCAAAGCTACCTATAGATTCAATGCAATCCCTACCAAAATGGAATTTTTTATAGAAAACTGGATATTCACATGTAAATAATTAAACTGTACCCCTTATCTTATACTACTCAAACAAACCAACTCAAAGTGAATTAAAAATTTAAATGTAAGAAGGAAAAATCATAAAACGCTCAGAAAAAAAATATAGTGAAACATCTCCTTGACATTTGTCTTGGCAATGGTTTTATGAATATAGATATGACACCCAAACCACAAACAAAAGCAAAACTAATCAAGTGGGACTACATCATTATAAAAGGTTCTGCACAGCAAAAGAACCAGTCAACAGAATGAAGAGGCAGCTTACAGAATGGGAGCAAATATGTGCAACTTATACATCTGAAAGGAATTAATGTCCAAAATATAGAAAGTCATGTAATTCATAAGCAAAAAATCAAATAATCTGACTAAATAATGGTCATAGAACCTGAATAAATATTTCTCCAAAGAAAATATTTAATTGACCAACAGGTACGTGAAAAGGAGCTCAACATCACTAACCCTCAGGGAAATACAAATCAAAGCCACAAGAGATATTACATCACACCTGTTAGAAGTATTATTATCAAAAAGACAGATAACAAATGCTGGTGAGGATGTGAAAAAAATATTAATAGAACCCTGTAGCCTGCTGATACAAATATAAACTGGTACTACCATTATGAAAAACAGTATGATGGTTCCTGAAAAAACAAAATTAAAAATAGGACCTCTGAATCAGCAATTCCACTCGTATATCTGAAGGAAATAAAATAACTTTCTCAAAGACATATCTGTACCCCATGTCTATTGCAGATTATTCACAATAATCAAGGTATAGAAACAATCTAAGTGCCCAATGATAGAATGAATGGATAAAGAAATTGTGATGTATATATATGCATGTATGTGTGAATACACATACACACACACACAACATGAATTTGAGGGCATTATGCTAAGTGAAATAAATCAGACAGAGAAAGACAAATACTGTACAATCTCACTTTTATGTGAAATCTAAAACAACCAAACTTGTAGAAACAGAAGATAGATTGGTGGTTGCTAAAGGTAGTAAGTACTGTGGGGCAGGAATGAGTGAAAGTAGTCAAAAGGGTACAAACTTCTAGTGTCTGGAGACTCAATGGACAGCATAGTAACTACAATGAACAGTACTGTATTGCATATTTGAAAGTTGCTAAGAGAGTAGATTTTTAAAGTTCTTAGCACACACCCACACATAAATAGTAACTATGTGATGTGACAGATGTGTTAACCTTACTGTGGTAATCATTTCCCGATATATGCAAAGATCAAATCATTACATTGTAGACTCTAAACTTACATAATGTTATAACACATATGTGCCAGAACTGATTTTAAATATGTCAGTGACAATTTGCTTCATTGGAGATGCTACTAAAAGTCAACCAACTGTACAAATTGGTCAATATAAAAGTCAAAATGTGGGGAAGCCGGGATGGCTCAGTGGGTTAAGCGCTCACTTTGCAGCGCTGGGGACCAGGGATCGAATCCCGGCCCCGGCCCGTGAGGAACCATATGCTGAACTGGGAGCTCCCCCAGTTCAGTTCTCTCTCTGTCTCTGTCTCTGTATCTCTCTCTTTCTCTGTCAAAAAGCCAATAAAAATAAATAAATAAATAAAATAAATAAATAAAAAATAAAAGTCAAAATGCACACTTCTTTTTTTGAAGACTTCTCAAGTTAGTTCTCTTTCCTATTTTTTTTTTTTTAAGATTTATTTTATTGATTTTTGACAGAGAGAAACAGAGACAGAGAGAGACAGAGAGAAGGGGAAGGGCCCAGAGCAGTCTCCATAGTTGACATTAGTTTTCCATATAGTTTCACTCCACAGGTGGGCACAGGGCTGCACAGGGCAGCAACTGGGCCGGGAGCCTCCCACATAGGTCCCGGCAAGAACTGAACTGGGGGCACACCCCAGTTCAGCATGTGGGTCCGCATGGGCCGGGACCGGGATTCGATCCTCGGTCCTCGGGGCTTCAAAGCGAGCACTTTACCCGCTGAGCCATCCCAGCTTTCCCTCCTATTTTTTTATATAATTTGTTGTAAAAAATATATATCACTTCATAGTAAGGGCTCATTTTCACTTTCCCCAGAAAACAGCAGATTATAAATATTTGATAGCTGTTTCTTCATACAAGTCTGCTCCTCCCAAACATATAGTGAAAACTTGAATGCAATAATAAAATAGTTACCTTAAAATAGAATAATAAATGTCCCTTAATTAAAAAAATACATAATTGTATAGCAATTATTAATTTTGAGAGAAAATTTAATGTTCAAACCTTAACATTAAAATTGCACTGAATATACCTGGTATGATAAATATTGGTGCATGCATAACCACTCTTTAAAACAATTAAACTTTTATTTATAAAAGTCAAATATGTTTCTTAAAAACAATGTGACATTATGATCAGTTCCAATTATAAATGTTCTATTTTTAAAGCAATTATATACAATTTAATTTTTATGCTCCAAATTAGTAATATAAAAAAGCTATTAAAGGATGAGTAAACTAAGTTATATATTTACTCATGATGTAAAATATGTAGGAGATTTTGAAACATGAAAATAATGAAAGCAAACCATATAATAAGTACATACCAGAGCAACTCCTACAGCAAAAGGCTTATCACATATTTTTCCAGGATATGTGTCTCCTATAAAACTAAGATGTTTCTTGAAGCTGAAAAATAAGAATTTTTCTTCATAATTGCATTGAAGACTGGTATTTTTTATAATAAAATTTTCATATCAATAAATATTATTCAACAATTATTATCCTAAATACCATGCTACCCTGAATTAAGCTATTTAAATACATTTTTCTCATATCTACAATGTTAAGAATATTTCAATAAATACTCATGTTTACAAATTTTGTATTTGATAAATACCCAGAAATGTAAGGCCTAATATTTATGCACAATGCAATTGCACTAATGGTTATAGTTTTTATCCTGGTTCCCTTTACATTTATAGTCCTAAAAATTCAATTTTGGGGAGGGGTGGGGAGCAGGAGTGGACACCGGGTATGTGGTGATGGAAGGGGAGCTGATTCTGGGTGGTGGGCACATAATGCGATGCATAGGTGATATGATGTGGACTTGTACATCCGGAAACTATCTAATTGTTACCAATCAATGTCACCCCAATAAATTTAACAATAAATTTTTTTTTAATTCAATTTTCTGTGACCTCCTTATTCATTTATTCACTGAAGATGAATAGATTTTTCTGCACATTAGATTCTAGATAGTGAACCAATTCAATATATTCATGTTATTAGAGAATAAAAATATAAGAATTAATCAAATGAGATATGATATAGAGATTACAGGTAGTAAACATTTATAAGCCAAGCAATATTAAAGTGTATCTCTCATAATTAATTTCCTTTCAATGCTTTCATGTAATTTTACTTTTATCAAGTAATTTTATGTGTGTATATAGAAGTTTTTAAGTCTTGGCTCACATTAGCTCCTTGACATGACTACCAAAATTATAAAGTGCAGTATATATAAAATAAATGCTTATTTTTCATTAACATATTAAAGCATTTTAGATTATTCCTTTAATGCTATACAAATACAGAACACTATACTCACGCAAGTAAGTATGCAGTATGATGACGCTGGACAACATGTTTCAATTTCCATTCTAAAAATCTATATAATATCCAATTAGTATTTCCCACAGTAGAAACTTTGTTTTTATTTGACCAGATTTCTATGGAAGATATCACAACAGTCAGTTTTAACTGGGCAAACATCTAAAAGAGAAGATAAATGAAAAAATTTAAAATAAATTTTTAACATTATTTAAAACTTTTATAAAATATATTTAATACATTTAATTCAGTATTTTGATTATGGAAGCTACTATACACACGAATACATATTACATATAATATTACAATATATATAGACAAAATAGTTTTTAAAAACTTACAGCGTTGACAAAGCCAATTATCTGGATAACCTTCTGTGTTACAGCCTTTATATCAGAACCCATGTAATCAAACTGAAATAAATTATTTTTAAAAATTACAGAATGTCATTAATATATCACAAAACTTTATTTGTATAATGCACTAGACATAGAACTACATTCCAGTTGTAATCCAAGGAATGAATAATGACATAAGTAATTATTTATAAAAATAAATAATTTAATTTGTTATTGATATAATTAATAAAACAATAACATGACTTTAACAATGTTTAATGCTCTCAACTTATCATTATTTAGTATTTATGAAAACTAAATCATAATTTTTTTAATGTGGGATTTAAAACACACTTATTTCTAAAATAATACATATAGCCTCAAACAAAAAATATATATAGTACATAAAGAGAAAAAATCCTTAGTGAAAGGTTCACTGTTAAAGTGATTCTGGATACTGTGTTCAGATATATCCTTTGATGTCACCATGTAACTCATGTTCTAATTTCTTCTTTATTCCAATAAGCCTTTCTCTAATTGCTTTAAAATGCCAGGACAATATTAACCAGCAAAGGTAACATCAAGTATGTTACTTGTATTATGTATCCTACTTTAGATATGTGTCAGTCGTAAGCAGAAGGTGTGTATATGTTGCATGATAATTTTTGTCTTGCTTTTAATTAAATTTTACCTTTGATTTTTAATTTCAGTAGCCTCTTCACACATAAAATTATTTTTATATTTGAGTTGAAATCTTTTATCTTAATCATAGCTTTTAAATTTGTTCTATATTCATAAAACAAATGCTTAATGTATGATGTCTTTCTTCCTCTTTGTTGCTTTCTGTTTATTATGCTTAAGATTCTGTTTTCCTACTTCTTATTGCTTGTAATTTTACAGAAATATTTTTAGAGTATTTGTTGGCTTTGTAGTGGGTAAACTTAACTATAATAAAATAACCTTCCAACTCCTTAAGTGAGCCATGTGCTTCAATTTACCTCTGCCAACATTTAGTTCACTTCCCTGCCTTATATTATATTTAAAGATTTATTTTTTTATTGTTTTTGACAGAGAGAGAGAGAGAGATACAGAGACAGAGAGAAAGGGGAGGGCCCCAAACAGTCTCCATAGTTGTACATCATTGGTTTTTCCACTTAGTTTCATTCCACAGGTGGGCGCGAGGCTGCACAGGGCAGGAACTGGGCCGGGGTCTCGCCCCGGTGAGAACTGAACTGGGGGCACTCCCCAGTTCAGCATATGGGTCCGCACGGGCCAGGGCCGGGATTCGATCCTCGGTCCCCGGGGCTGCAAAGTGAGTGCTTAACCCACTTAGCCATCCCGGCTTCCCCCTTATATTATATTTTATTTACCTCTTTGGGAATCAACAGACTGCCTAATTGGAAAATATTTTTGTTTTATATCTTAAAATATTAATATCTAAGGGTTTTGTGAATCTAAATCTATTATTTTGTGTTTTGCTAGCTTTTGTTCACAGTGGCTAATTTTCTTTGGGATTTTGAGCTCATATGTGGCTGATGATTAATCTGTGGGAATGCTACTTGAGATGTCATCCTCCAGGGAAAACTACACCACATGCCCTCAGATCCTATCAACCTGGGACAAATGTAGTTTCACAGCTTATAATCTCCTAACCACCTATGTTGTGTATATTCAAAACTTGAACCCATGCATGGGATCTAAATCACAGTTACAAATCCGCAGTATGAGACTTTTGTTCATTATGCTTTTCTGTCATTTCATTTAGTTAGAACAGAGAACTTGTTTTCTTCCTTTGCTTGAAGGAGGTGGCATATGTGTGTTATAGACTACTCTTCCAATTAGGCTGAGGCAGTGAAATATTTTTACTGTACGTGGGGTTGAGGGTTTGGGCAAATCCTAATCTGTAACTTCACTGAGGATGTATTCCTTTTGAAAAAAGGAAAAATGACAAAATTCAGAAAATGAAAACATGCTTCACATTACAAAAGCAATTAGAGATTCTTTGTACAAAACAAATGAATTAACAAAAACTTAGTTTACTCACAATTTTAAGAATTTATTAATTACTTTAAAATCAAAATAAACATTTATCAAAAGGTGTTTTCAATTTTCTATTACATCATTGAAATCAAGTTAAAGAAAAATGGTAAATGATTTAAAAATAATAATGAATAAGAAAGGACCTACCAGATTTTTATCCACAACAATATATATTTCAAGGTGTTGAGGGAATAAGTTGAAAAATTCAGTTCTCTGAAAAACACACAACATGAGTATTGAGTACTTTCTAAAAAATTACCTTCTATTGAAATTATATTCAGAGATAAACTGAGAGACATGGTAATACCAATTATATAAAAAGGCTATTTCAAATACAAAATTTAGGTACTATTCAGAAAATTTCAGTCCAATAAGTACCTGTGGTTCAAAATTTTTTTCAATGAGATCCCATGCTATGCAAGAACCCTGGTCTCTTTAGACTTTAGCAACAGCTGAAATTGGAAATATTAAGTTTGTAACATAAAGCTTCTATTTCCTTAGCCTTGTGATAATTCTCATAGTAATCTTCCATGTGACAGATTTTCTGCTATCAATTATCTGGAAACTACTTTTGGCAAACAATTATGGGTTCAGCAGAAGTAATGCCCCTTTTTATGAGCTAGTAAACTTAAGAAAGGGCTTTACTTCTGCCGGACCCATAGTTTAGAAAAATATTACTGAAGATTATGATCAATGGCATTCACTAAACCTAGAGATGTTATTTGTGGGCAGTTTACAGGTGTTCGTAGAGAAAGTATTAATCACTTTGCTTTACATGTACCTTATATAAACCACTGATATTTCATTTCTGAACTCTCATGAAATCTAGATTTAACTTATAAATTCTTATCATATTTTCATCTAAATTATAAGACAGTTAAGGAAAGGAAATAATTTACATTATTTATCCAAATGTCCTCATGTGAAAATTAACTTTTTGTTTTTTTCAATCCTATATTCACATATATGTTTCCAAGATTAATTATCCAAGTTTTCGTTAAACTTTCATCTAATAACAAGCATAACAAAGAACTCAGTTTCATTCTCTATCCATTTTTAAAGTCATGCAGAGTCTTTATGAAAAAGTAAAATAATTTTAAGATTTGCAAGTCACCAAAATCTACTCTGAAAGAATTTTTCATTTCACAAAATTATACTGAATAAGTTAAAATTAAAAAGTCAACACTTACTTCTGAACTTTTCCTAGCTTCATACTCTGAATAGCTAGAATTGTCATATTCTCCTAGGACAGGAATATTAATGTTATCTTTTTCTTCATAAATTATGTGCATGAATCCTGAGTCATCCTCCAGTGGTTCAATTCCATATGAGATGTTGTGAAACTGCAATGTTCCCCTGAAGGTTGAAATAATCAAAACAAGTATAAAATAATTCTACCAAAACTATAAATCTAGTATTCTAATTAGAAATTTTAGTCATATATCTTTTAAGGATTTAAAGTCACCTTAGCTTTTCTACTTTATCCCCACCACCCTCTTTTTTTTGAGGTAGTAACCAGAACTGGATATGTATTGCTTTAAATTACAAATATTTTAAGAGAAATATTTTGATTATCTTAAAGAAAGCAGATTAGTGGCATGGATCCATGTGTTTCAACAGGTTAAGATCCCTTCTTAGGGTACAGAGTTTCTAAGCCAATCTGTAAGACCTATAGGCACTCTTACGTGCCTTTCTTTATTAAGATACCTAACTATCTCCTGACACGTAATGTCCTAAATCATAGGCTCACCAGATGTAGCATTTAAAATGGGACAGAAAACAATGGTATTGTCCCATTTCAAATGGTACGTGTGGTCAGCCTACTGACACTAGGAATTTAGCTCAGTGAGACTAGGCTGACCATATGTACCATTTGAAACAGGACAGTACCGTTGTTTTCTGTCCCATTTTAAATGGGACATCTGGTCAGCCTACTAAATCATTTAAATGTATCGGCCAAATCGAAGACATTACCTGCCTAAAACTGACTAGAAGCAAAGCTGAAGTTCATATCAGATGGGGGCCTTCTACAACTGTCAACAATTCTAGGACATTAACAAATCAGTGACAGCATTAAGCATTTGGGAAAACAAAAGAATTGTGGAGAGACCAGTCAACACCCACTACACTCAAGATGGCTGGAAGCCTCAAGCTGCAGATCCTGCCAGAATTAACAACCTCCCATGAGGAACAGAGTTCGCCAGGGTGACCAACTTTACTTTATCAGTGATTCTGGCTTACTCTTTAGGGAATTGAAATAACCGAGGGACTGTAGAACCCGAACAGATAAATGGAGTATCAACTCATATACTAACGGGATCTATTAATAATACTAGGAAATGGAATATCTTTAAATTGGCTACAACCTCAGTCCCGAACATGTGTTGAGTGACACAAGAGAATGTGGAAAACCTGTAATATATCCATGATAACTGCAATCCATCTGAAAAAAATACACAAAGAAAAACAAATGGATAACTTATTTTAAAAATGGACATCCGAGATATGTCATTTATTTTATTTATTATATTAGCTACCTTAGTACTTTAATATGAGTGGCAATTACCTAATGAATCTGTACCAGGTAGAATTAAGAATGAGGCCAGATTATTCAATTTTAGTGAATGTATAAAATAACATGCTGGTAATTTCAGAATGTTTGTTCATATTTTTAAAAAATCTAGAATAAGAAATCTGTAAGGAAAGAAAATTTAAGTCTTACCTGATCTAACAAAGGCTTAGCATGTTGGATATCATCTTTGTCATAAGAATAAACAACAGAAACTGAAGATAAAAATGATCTAGGCAGAAATCACAAAAATGTCCTCAAGTTGTGGATCAGAAAACATAGGAAAAAATCATTCTTCATGATACAAATTTTCTTTTTATCAGAGAATTTAAAGTAGTGACAATTATCTTGGCATAGCCTATGTTCCAAACATTTCTCAGTCATTTACTCCAAATTAGGTGCTGAGGGAGGCATTTTAACCATAGTGACAAGTAGTATCAAAATTCATGCTAAGCAACAACCCAAATTGCTAGAAATATCAAACAGTGAAACATCATATTTTCCAATTTCCAGCATAGGACTTTCAAGTCTTTGTCTTTATTGTTCATTGATTCCAGATTTTAAACCTGAATCTCAAAGTTAAAATGCAGAGTTAAAACAGAATTTAGAAAGATTTTCTTGGCATTGCTGCAAATTCACTCACTAAACTTGGTTAAATACCAAGTTCTTCTCAATAAGCTTGTTCAGAATTTTCTTTCATTCTCCTTATGTGACTATTCAAAAACTTGACATCCCTCCTGTCAATCATCCCACATAGCCTCCATGTCACCTCACTTTCAGATAACCTACACCCATCCTCACTCCTTATTTTTATTTTCAGATGACTAGCTCTTTAGTTCAAAGCAAATCCTTACACTTGTGCTACAAATCCTAATCAGTGCCATATACTGAAGATGTCCTATAATTTCCTATAAAGTCCTATAATTTCAAACTGTTCCCCTCTACTGTTTTTTTTAACTGAATTGGGGGCCTCACCGCATTCGGGAAGAACACCCCAGTTCAGCATGTGGGTCCGCCTGGGCTGGAGCCGGGATTCAATCCTCGGGCCTCAGGACTTCAAAGAGAGCACTTAACCTGCTGAGCCATCCCGGCTTTTCCATCTACTGGTTTTTTTGTTGTTGTTGTTGTTTTTTATTTATTTATTTTTTTATTCTTAAATTTAATGGGGTGACATTGGTTGGTAACAATCAGACAGTTTCCCAATGGACAACTCCATATCACATCACCCATGCATCGCATTATGTGCCCAGCTCCCAGAATCAGGTCCCCCTCCAACCCG
>PVKE010032783.1:0-18288 GCA_004027555.1 Craseonycteris thonglongyai
TCAATCAGTTTCTGCAACAAAGAACTGAGGCTGACACTCATCCAATGAGCTGGCCATGGATTGCCAAGTGCGTTCTAGATTTCATGAAAGCCACCCAAATGCCCTTCATTGTGACTTTGAACACAGCTCCTACTCTCTCGTGCCTTGCTTCTTGCTCTTTGCTACCCTGATGAGGAGCCTTCGCTTGTCTGGAAGACTACTCCTTCGTTGTATGCAGTGTAAGTTACTGAGAAACTCTAATGCTGAGTAGTGAAGACAACAGGCCTCATCAGTGTGTCACTTGTAATGCCACCCTCTCCTAATTGCTTCAAATTTCTGTCCTTTGTTAGGCTAGCCTGGGTGTGTCTAATTTAGGTCAGTCAGCTGCCCAGACCCACCATTCATGTGCAAATGATGGGTTTGAGAAAACAAAGACAGTGAGAATAAAGTTAAGAGACAATGGAGAAACTCACTCCCATCCCTATGACCCCAGGGTATCCCATTGGGGACCAACCCCCTCAGTCTCACACCATATGCCAGCCCTACCCAGCTCTTTGCAGTCTTAACTCCAAAATTTCATATGAAAAGCAGCAGCTCTGCTCATTTTAAACTTGAGAAGTGTGTGGTCTTTCTGGTCCTGTTCAAAGCCAATGAGTATTTTCCTTTTTGTGGCATTTAGACAATTGTGTCAGTACACCTGTCAGTCACATGGTACAAAATAGTAGCCCCTTTTACTGTAGATGAAGATAAAGGTTATAAGAATGATGATGATGATGGATAGCGGAGAAGCTGTCTCGGAGGGTTGTGCTGACCATCTCTTCTCCCTAGTGAGGGAGGAGCTGAACACGGCTGGTAGAAGGGTGACAAATTTTGAGTTTTTAAAGAGTCCTGCTTGATCTCAGAATGCCACCTAGGGAAAGCTGGAGTGGGCAACACTGGCACAGAAATTTTTATCCGCTCCCATTTATGGTGGATGACTACCACCACTTAGCACTGAAGCCACCAAAGAGGGTTTGGGGCTGGTTACACAGCTGAGCAATGTTTGATGACAAGGGCTATCCCTGCTATCTGTATATGTCTTAGGTGACTAAGGCAGGGGGACAGTGGCCAGAGTGAGGACCCTGTGAGGGAGGCTTGCTGTGGCCCAGTTGGCCGCCTGTGAGAGGGCCCTTGGAAGCCGCCGTTGAAATCCAGCACCTTCATTTCACAGTGGAAGTAAATTCGCTGGATAAAACCTGAGAGAGTTCATGGCATGTGACAGTGGGGTTCAGCTGCCCCTTAGGGCCGGGGGACTTTAATTATTAGGCCATGTGGCTTAGCAGCTTTGTCAGTGGTTGGGAGTCAGCTGTGACGAAATAAAAGATAATTTTGTAGAACAGAGCTTCTCAAACTTGACTGTGTATTGTCACCTGGGGGCTCGCCGCACTGTTGGTTTTTCATGTGGGGTTTAATTGTAGGACGCGCCTGAGTGCTTGCTTAGCTACACATCAGGATTCGGCGGGCTTCTCAGCCACTTAGCCTTGCAGAGGCCAGGCCTGACTTCCCCACCTGGTGGGGCAGCCCCTGCAAGACTTGGGCCAAGACAGAGGATGCCTGCTCCATGAGCAAGAGTCCCAGGGACACCGAGAAGAGGGTGCAGTTATTCATGCCACATTTAATCTCCCTTGAGGCAGGAGGAGAATGTTCAGGGGCTGGGAGAAGCCAGGAGGAGTGTTGTACCCGAAGGCACTGTTCCTCCCAATGTCCCCTGGGTCTCTCTCTGTCTTGTAACCTACTGAGCTTCTCAGACAAAACAAGGCTGGAGAGGCCTTATACCTTCAAGACGCTCTGTGGCCACACCTCAAAGTTGTGATCCAGTGGGTTTGGCACAATTCCAAGGACCGGCTCTCCCATCAGACTTATAATGTTCAAATCTCAGCTCAGGGGAAGCTGGATGGCTCAGCGGGTTAAGCGCTCGCTTTGCAGCCCTGGGGACTGAGGTTTGAATCCCGGCCCTGGCCCATGTGGACTCATATGCTGAACTGCGGTCTGCTTCCCACGTGGGAGGCCCCCAGTTTGGTTCTCATCCCCTAGTTCAGCCCCTGGCTCAAGGGGGCGTGTCTCCCATGCAGGAGGCCCCCAGCCCAGTTCCCACCCTGTGCAGCCCCCGCCCACCTGTGTGGAATAAAGCCATGTCAAAAGCTGATGAAGTTCTACTATGGAGACTGCTCTGGGCCCTCCCCCTTCCCTCTGTCTGTCTGTCTGTCTGTCTGTCTCTCTCTCTCTCTCTCTGCCTCTGTCAAAAACAATAAAATAAATCTTAAAAAAGAAAACACCTTAGCTCACCAGTTCCCACTACGATCTGAGTCTGCTTGGGCAGCCATGACAGGGCTGCAAATGGGGTGGTCACAACAGAAATAGCCTGTCTCCCAGTCCTAGAGGCCTGACATCTGAAGTCAAGGGCTGGCTCCTCCCGAGCCTCTCTCCTTGATGTGCTGATGGCTGCCTTCTGTGTCTTTATGTGGTCATCCCTCCAGTCGTATTGGGTCAGAGCTCACCCTAACGGCCTCATTTTACCTTAATTACCTTTTAAAGATGCTGTCTCCAAACCCAGTCTCATTCTGAGGTCCTGGGGGTCAGGCCTTCAACATGTGAACTTGGGGGAACACAATCAGCTCATAACCTTCTCCAGACGTGTTCTCATCTGTAACATGGAGACCACATAGAGCCTACCTCAAGAGGCTGCCGCCTTCCTTCTGCAACATCATCTATCCTGACACCTGGCCCTGTCCTTGAGGCTCTGTTGGGCTGGCAGGGGAGGCAGTCATCCCCCTTCTCTCTACATCTCAGGCCCTGAATGTAGGATGCTCTGGAAAACTGTCTGGGGTCTTTCATGTTGAGTGCAACCACGACTCCGGGAGGCAGGCCACAGCTACTTCCCTGGGCTATAAGAATTGTTACTCTAGTGTCCCCTTCTTCAGTCACCAGCATATCCCTGTGGCCCACCGCCGCCCTCCACAGGAAGCAGACCCGTCTTCCTGCTGGTGACCACAGCTGGCATTTGTGAAGTTGAAGAAAAGCAGCATTGCAGTTATTAATACAAGGGATGAAGTGAGAAGCAGCTTTGTCCCACCTTGCCTGTCAGGCCCCAGGATACAGTTTCAAAAGGAAAGAAGTGAGTGAGCTCTCCAGCCTCATTGTGACGTAGACACCCCGCTGCGTATCAAACATCGCTCACACTCATTGAATCAGCCTTGGTTTTACAAGAATGTGAGTGTGGAGGCTGCAGTCTATTCCTTTTAGCAAAAAAGAGTAATTTTCTGTCCTTAAGCTGTTTATTTTAGACTCTGGATAAAATATTTGAATGAGGATAGTCTTTTAATTAGAGAATATTGTGTGTTCATTTATTTATTTAATATTTTATCAAGCTACTTTAGCAGGAAATAGAATAAGTCTTATGCGTGATAAAAAGCTGAAAAAGAAAGATGCTGGGATAGCTCAGCGGTTGAGCACTTGCCTTGCAATTGCAAGATTTGGGGTTCAATTCCTGCCTGCAGCACATGCAACCACATATGCTGAACTGCAGCACAACTGGTAACCGTTAGGATGGCTCAGGGGCACATGTTCTTGTCTCCCACGCATGAGGCCCCCAGTTTGGTTCCTGCCCCTTGTGGCCCCACATCCCCCTCTGTGGAATGAAATTAATGTCACAACTAATGATGTACAACTATGGAGACTATTCTGGGCTCTCTCTCTCTCTCTCTCTCTCTCTCTCTCTCTCTCTCTCTCTCTCTGTGTGTGTGTGTGTGTCAGCTAAATAAGAATTTCTGCTTTCAAAAAGGTTAAATTTGATGACACACATATTGCTGTCAACATTAGACATTATAAATAATGGAACAAGTGGGCATGCCCGTTCCATAGGAAGGTGCCCTGGGACTGGGCGTGAGACAGGCAGGGTTTCAGCAGACAGTGTCCCAGCAAGGTGGGACCTCTGGATCTGAGTGGTGGGCAGGCCAAGCAGAGCTCAGGGACACTGGAGATGAGCTCAGGGGTGTGGGGCAGGACCAGCCCTAGAGTGGAGAAGATCAGGCTGAGGCATTTGATTGCACAGTATAGGCACAACCACTGAAATACGTTCATCACTGGGGTCGCCAGTGATGAATTTAGGTGGTCAGGGCTAAGGGTGGGGGCTCCTGGGACATTTTAGGCAAGATGGAGTGAGGGCCTGAACTAGATACTAACTCAAAGAATGCAGAAGCAATGTCAGAATAAAAATCCTTTTTGAAAAAATAATCTTTTGTTACTGCAAAAGCCTAGTCTTTAATGCAGCTCCCCTATACACTCTTTCTCCTAAATGCTCTTCTGCTACTACCCAGAGGCCACATGCTGGGGCTGGCGGGTGCCCAAGGTGGAAGAAGCCAGATCTCCCAGTCCTCCCCAATTTCCAAACCCATTATTTTTTTATATAAGCCATTCTGTGTGTGTGTGTGTGTGTGTTTAAGAATAAGTTTATAAAACATAAAAGATAAAAATAATATATTATCAGCACCCAGATATCATACTTTTCATAGATTAGGCACATCTCAGCTCGTTTGCTATGTACTTACATATACAGGCGCACATACGCACATACACACCCCATATATACATACATCATTGTTTTAACCAAAATAAGACAACTCTAAGGGTGGAACCCCAGCAAAAAAAAAAGGGTGGGGGATTATCTTCTGGAGGATGGGCCCTTTTGTAGTACAGGCTTCCCCGGCTAGGTGAGTGCTCTAGGAACCCAACTGCAGCCCTGTACCAGCTGGCATCGTTGTGAGAGGCTGCACGTGGCTTCAGTGAAATTTTTTTGGAGACTCAATGAATTCGCCCATTTCATGATGGATGATTTACATGAACAACATGTGGCAGGACAATGCACCTGCCCACACCATGCTGAGTGTTCAGCAGTTTTGGACCAAAAACGACAGGACCCCCATGCCCCACCCTCCCTAGGCACCCAATCTCACCCCGAGCAACTCTTTTTGTTTTCCCCAGTGAAAAAAGTCCTCAAGGGAAACTTTTTGCCAATGTGGAAGAGGTGAAACAAAAAATGGCAGAAGCACTAAAAGGCGTAACGATCAACAAGTTCAAAAACTATTTCAGCAGTACAAAATATATCTTGATAGGTGTGTGGCATCAAGTGGAGAATACTTTGAAGGTAACTGAATTTAAACATGTAAGGATAAATAAATACACAATTTTTTATAAATAAACTCCAGGTTATTTTGAGTCCCCTGTCGTATGTATGTAGGTAGGTAGGTAGGTAGGTAGGTATACTGTAGATCTATGCATATATACACATAACATGTTCTTTTACCTAAAAAGATGTTCTGTAATACTCTGTGTATGTGTGTGTGTGTATATATTCTCTCTCTGTCCCTCTGTCTCTCTCTCTCATACACACACATGAACATATGTATATTTAACCAAAATGAGATCAAATTGTACATACTATACCATAATTTTTTAGTCAATGATTTTCACTCCTTCATTTTAATAAATTTTGTACTCACAGAATAACCAGAACATATTCAAATTTTTCCAATTAGTCAAAAATGTTACTTGCTACTGCTTTATCTGCACAGTACTCAGCCCAGGATGGCAACTGGTACTCATGCCCCTTAAGGCTCATTTATTCTAGACAAGTCCCTTTATAAATTGCACTATTTTGTGAAAGACATTAAGGCAGCTGCCTGCCTATATCCTGTTTTCTGGACACTTTTGCTGACTGGCTCCTAGATTTCATAGAACTTATGTGTACACGATGTTGACTACAAGAGGTCAGAACTGGTCAGAAGACCCAGAGTCTATGAGATCCATGACTGGATTAGGATGATCAAAGTTGAATCTATTTTACAGTTGTTTTCCCCTTGTGACTACGTATTGAGTGATATTCCTGAATGTACTACAGTTAGTTCTTCATCATCTATTCAAATAATGGTTTTAACATCAACTGACAAAATCTAAAGCTTCTGAAGTGATTTTTCATGATCCTATCATTCATTCTACACTTATTGGCTGGCATTCTTAAGTAAAGTATAAATTTGTTTCATCAGGGTATGCTGGGATGGCTCAGCGGGTTGAACACTTGTCTTGCAGCCCTGGGATTTCAGTCCTGATGTGCAGACCCATATGCTGAACTGCAGTGTGCCCCCAGTTTGGTTCTTACTGGGCCGGCTTGCGGGGACATGCCCCGTGCCCACCTGTGGAATGAAACTACATAGAAAAACTGGTGACGTCCAACTGTGAAGACTGCTCTGAGCCCTCCCCCTTCTCTCTGTCTCTCTCTCTCTCTGTCTGTCTCTGCCTCTGTCTCTCTCTCTCTCTCTCTCTCTCAAAAACAATAAAAACAAATCTTTAAATTTGTTTCATCAACTGAGACTACTTAAATACCCCAAATACAGTTCCTATTATAAAGCAGGATAAATGCTTAATTATTTTCTGTTAATTACACATTTTCAAAGCAAAACAGTATTTTAGTAGTTAGAGCAAATTGTGATAAATGATATTTTCTGATTTTATTTTTTAAAAAAACATCATATGAACTTACAGATTTTCTTTTGTTTTAAAGATTTATTTTATTGTTTTTGACAGAGACAGAGAGAGACAGAGAGAAGGGGGAGGGCCCAAAGCAGTCACCATAGTTGTACATCATCAGTTTTCAACATGGTTTCGTTCCACTCAGGTAGGCAGGGGTCGCACAGGGCAGGAACTGGGCTGGGGGCCTCCCACCTGGGAGGTACGCCCCCCTCAAGCCAGTAGTCCAGCTGGGGGCCTGCTGCATGGGAAGCACACCTCAGTTCAGCACATGGGTCTGCATGGGCTGGGACCAGGATTCGGTCCTTAGCCCCCCAGGGCGGCAAAGTGAGAGCTCAACCTGCTGAGCCATCCCAGCTTCCTAATTCACAGATTTTCATTGAATCAATGCATTTCAATCCACCATGATTATTATACTTTTTGGTGTTTAAATTGTTGAGACTTTGCAAGTAGGCCTTTTTTTCAAGCTGTCTCTGTGTCTTTTTGTCATGATAACCCAGTAATATTTGAAAGTTTCTTACATTCTAGCACAAAGAGGTATTCCAGGCTCATCTTGAACCTGATTCAGACAAAAATTAGCAATTGCTCCAAGGATCTCTGATTCCTTCAGAGAAAATAATAGAGACCATGTTCTAGCTTTTCAAATCAACTTGATTTATAATTTACAAACATAAAATACATTCTTTTTTAAAGAACATTTATTTTATTGTTTGAGAGAAGGTAGGGGAGAGAGAGAAGTGGAGAGAGCCCAGAGCAGTCTCCATAGTTATACATCATTAGTTGTGACATAGTTTCATTCCACACAGGTGGATGTGGGGCTTTGTGGGTTGGGACCCAAACCAGGGACCTCCCAAATGGGAGGCAAGAAACTTTGTACCACAGTTCAGTATATGGGGTTTGCATGGGCCATAGCTGGAAATCAAACCCGGGACCTCACAATTGTGAGGCAAGTGCTCATCCATTGAGCTATCCCAGCATCCCCCCAAATATGTTTATTTTCAATAAATGTGACCATCACCAGAGTCCAATACAAAATATTTTCATCATTCCAAAAGTTCTCTCCTGCCACTGTGCATTCAACCTCCTCCTCGTCCCTACCCGCCTAGCAAATGCTGATCTGTTTTCTGCCACTATCAATTACTTTTGAATGTTCTAAAACTTAATATAAGTGGAATAATCCAGCAACTACCTTTTTGCATCTAGCTTTTTCTTTCTCAGAAAAAAAATTCCCTTTGGGGTGGGGATAATTTTTTTAAAACTTACAGATAATGAACCTTTTTATTTTGAACCATTCAGATTAAGTTGCCAACATGATGAACATTTCAGTGTGTATTTCCCATACAATACCATCAAAATCAAGATAATATGAGTTTATAACTACCATCTAGTCCTCAGATCTCATTCAAATTCCAACAATGTCTCAATGGGGAAAGAATACAAATCAGAATTGTAAGTTCCATTTAGTTGTCTTATCTCTTAGTCTCCTTCATTCTGAAAGAATTGCTCAGTCTTTGACTATAATAATTTAAAATTGCAGATTCTTTGTTTTATACAGTAACCCTCAATGTGCATTTGTCTGGAATTTCCTTACGTTTGGATTCAGGTTATACAGCTCTGGCAAGAAAATTACAGAGATAATGCTGTGTTCTCATTGTGTCCTCTCCAGACTTCTGTTCATCCACTACTGATGACAGTCATGTCAGTCACTTGATTAGTGTGGGTTCTGCCAAGTCTCTCCACTGTGAAGATATTTTTAACATAATAACGAAAACACAACATATCAAAATTTGTGGCCAACAGCTACAAATTTTATAGGAAGTTTATATCTTTGGGTGCTTATATTTGGAAAGTAAAAATCTCTGAATCATTAAGCTTAAGAAACTAAAAGATGAAGGCAAGTTCTACTCAAGATAAGTAGAAGAAAAAAACAATGAAATAGAAAAAAAGAACTAAAATATTCAGTGACACCAAAATGTTGGTTCTTTGAAATGACTAATACATCTCTAGAGAGACTGATTTAAAAATATCAAGAATGAGAGAGGGGATGCTGGGATAGCTCAGCAGTTGAATGCTTGTCTCGCAATCATGAGGTCTGGGGTTCAATTCCCAGCCTCAGACTGTGCAACCCCAAATGCTGAACTGTGAAGCAACTGGTAACCACCAGGATGGCTCAGTGGCAAAGGTTCTCACTCTCTCCTCCCATGTGGGAGGCCCCTGGTTTGGTTCCTGCTCCATGTGGCCCCACATTCACCTGTGTGGAATGAAACTATGTCATAGCTAGTGATGTAACACTATGGAGACTGCTATGGGCCCTTCTCTCTCTCTCTCTCTCTCTCTCTCTCTCTCTCTCTTTCTCTCTCTACCCCTCTCACCTTCTCTCAAGCAATAAAACAATAAAATTTTAAAAAGAATGAAAGAGGATACATCACACCTGATCTTACAGACATTAAAAGGTTATTACAAGGGAATGCTGGGATAGCTCATCTGGTTGAGCATTTGCATTGCAACTAAGAGGTCCAGGGATTGAATCCTGGCCCCAGCCCATGCAAATCCATATGCTGAACTGTGGCGCAGCTGGTAATCATTGGGATGGTGGCAAATGTTCTCACCTCCCCGGCAGGAGGCCCACAGTTTGGTTCCTGCCCTGCATGGCCCCACCTGTGTGGAGTGGAACTATGTCACAACTAAAGATGAGCAATTTTGGAGACTACTCTGTGCCCTCCCCGCTTCTCTCTATCTCGCTCTCTCGCTCTTTCTCTCTCTCTCTCACCTTCTCTCAAAACAATAAAATTAATCTTTAAATAAAAAATATGTTTACTATGAAAATAACAATTTCTGCCAATAAAATTCTCCACTTAGATGAACTGAGCAAATTCCTTGAAAGATACATATTATCAAAACTGTCAAAAGAAATAGAAATTCTTAATACACCCATATCTAGTAAAGGAATTGAATTTCAAGTTAAGCCTTCCCATAAAAAAAAATTCAAGACCCAGAGGCTCAAGTTGAATTTCATTAAACACTTAAGGAAGCAGTAATACCAAGCCTAGACAAATTCTTTCTAAAAACAAACGAGGAGAGAACATGGTCAACCCAGCACCACCGATACTAAAATCTGACAAAGACATTACCAGAACAGAAAACTATAAACAATTTTCCCTGATGAATAATGCTGTAAAAATCCTTACATGTTGTCAGCACATAGTGTGAAAGACCATGGAATTATCTCAGTAGACACAAGAACGGCACCTGGAGAGACCCAGTCTTGCGAGGTTGAACCCGTTCTTCCATTTTCTGTGCCTGGGGCTAGAAGGCATGCTTGCCCTTGTGAGCTCAGCCTGCAGCACCCTATGTCTCCTACATTTGCTGTGAAAGAAGCCTCTGGAGGGGGATGGGATCCCCAAGGGGACAGGATGGGGAGTAGATGGAGAAGGGCAGGATCTCGTGAGGAACATGACTGCATCAAGGGTTCTAGCTAGCAAAGTGGACAGGATTTAATGGGGGAAGTTTAGGTGCTTTTGAGGATTGAGCGTTAAAAGTTACATCTGGCAACAAGGTCATTTGTGACAGCTCAGAGATTTCCTGTCACTGATGGGGGCATGACCTGAACAGCAGTGGGCTGGTGGGGAGTGGGCATTGAGGAAGTGGGGGCAGAGGCAGAGCAAGTGAGAGGAAGCTCAGCGACCTCAGGGCAGCTGGAGGGTGGAGACTAGGAGTCCTTCCCTTGGGGGAGACCTAAGCCCACTTTTTCCTGAAGTCCTGCTGTGAGTCTGACTTGCTGGTGCTGTGGGTGTTTGGACAAGAGCAACTCCTTTTTCACCCACTCATATGAATACTCAGTTACTGCCCCTCTTGGTCTGGAGGGTCTCCTGTCTGTCAGGGACCCTGGGCCTGGCCTCCCACTGTGTCTGCATCTTGTGCTATGGAGAATGTGTAGGTCTGTGCACAAGTGCTGTTTCCGAAGCTGATGTGGCTGTGATGGAGACTGTGACAGGGACACCTGGACACTGGCCTTGCCTGTAGGAGAGCGTCATCGTAGCAGGGGGAGTCCATTTTGGCTTAGCTGCTCCTACAAATTGCCGGCCAGTGAGCCCTACACCAGGTTCAGCCTTGTCCCTAAGAAGCCTGGCCAGTCCTGGGTGCTGTGCCAGCCCCTGGTATGGTCCCTGACATGGAGAGGGACCCTCTGGATGTCTCACTTTGTTTGTTTGTTTGTTTGTTTGTTTGTTTGTTTGTTTGTTTGAATTTAAAATTTGGGGGATGCCAAGATAGCTCAGTGATTGAACGCTTGCCTCACATCCATGAGGTCCAGGATTCAATTCCCAGCTCTGACCCATGCAACCCCATATGCTGAACTGTGATGCAACTGGTAAGCACCGAATGGCTCGATGGCGAAGGTTCTCTCCTCCCATGCGGGAAGCCCCTGGTTCAGTTCCCGCTCCGTACCGCCCCACATCCACCTGTGTGGAGTGAAACCATGTCACAACTAATGATGGACAACTATGGAGACTGCTCAGGGCCCTCCCCCTTCTCTCTCTCTCTCTCTCTCTCTCTCTCTCTCTGACCTTCTCTCAAACAATAAAAAACAAATCTATTTTTATTTATTTTTTAAATTGATTTGTATTTAACTTATGTAAACTGAAAACAAAAGCAATGTACCCATGTGACCACGACCACCTGCTTCCTCTGGCAGCCAGCAATCTTTCTGGCTTCAGAACTGTGCAGCCTTGCTGCCCCTGTCCCCTTTCACCTCCACTGTCCTGTCTGGACAGGGTCTTCGGGTTGGGTCCCAGGCGAGATCTGGAGTGCTGGATGGTAGAAGGGCTCAGGCTATACGGCCCCTGCAAATGACAAGAGCCAAGTCTTGTTCTGGCCACTCCACCAAGCCCAGCATCCTCCCTGGTCCCCACACTCACACCACACTGGGGTTGACATCTTGGGCCTTCTATTTCATGCAGCCTTGCAGAGAAATGCGAAACCCACACTGCAAAGAATTTCTATGCACACCTCGCATTTCTCTCCCTGCTGTCTCAAGCGGGACCTGGAAGAGGGGTGCTGTCCATGCTGTGGGAGCCTCCTGAACCAGCCCCTCTCTTCCATCCTGATCGAGTGACCACTCGTCTGGCATGTTGGGTCTGCAGGGATGTAGGTGGTCCCTTTGCCTGCCCATCAGAGCACAGACAGTGAGAGCAGGGACAGGACGAGCACAGGCAGGGGGAGCATGGGTGGAGGGAGCAGGGGCAAGGGAGCAGAGGTGAAGGAAGTAGGGGTGGAGGGAGCAAGGGCAGGGAGAGCATGGGTAGAGGAGCACAGGTGTGGGGAGCAAGGTAGGGGGAGTCGTGGCAAGGAGAAGCATGGGCGGGGGAGCATGGCGGGGAGGGGCAGGGGTACAGTGGCAGGGGAAGCAGGGAGAGCGGGAGCAGTGGCAGGGAAAGTAGGGGTGGGGGGAGCAGGGGCAGGAGGAGCAAAGGCAGGGGAGCATGGAGGGGAGGAGAGGGAAAGGGGGAGCAGGGTCAGGGGGAGCAGGGGCAGGGGGCAGCAATTACTGGAAACACTCCTGGCTCCTTTGGGCCTGAACCTGAGCCACGCATGTCACTGTCCCAGCGTAAGATTGTGGGTCTCATTTGAGGTTTAGAAAAGGTGTTCCCCAAAGTAGAGACCTAGGGGTGTGATGCTGTCATCTGGCAGGGCTAGAGACCAAGCAGTGCTCCCTAAGGTGAGTTCTTGCCCTCAGCCCCTGTGTGCCTGCGCCTCCTCCCCACTTCGGCCCCCAACTTAGTCTCCTCCACCTGAGCAGACATGGGGCTCCCAGCTTCGCCTGAACTGTCTTCCTACAGGCCAGCCACTCCCAGGTGCACTCACCGCTGCAGGCGGATTGGCTGGAGTGGATGGGAGGACTTAGGGACCAGTACCCTGGCTGAGAGCTCATGTGCCCCAGGGCCATGGTCAGAGCTGGAAAGAGAGCCTAGAGGCAGAGGGAAGGGGCGTGTTTCCAGAAAGGCCTTTGCCAGGCTCTGGGAGTAACTTGCTTCAGGGTTTAGAAGAGAAGGAAGTGAACTTTGGAAAAGGGGCATTCTCCTCACTTTTGCACCGGGGACTAAAGGGGACTATTGTGTCTTCAGGTGCCCTGGGGCTAATCAGCTTTGGGAACACTCAGACACAGGGTCCAGCGGGGCACGAACGGGGAGGGGTTGGTTGCAGCGTCCTGCGGAGTCGGCTACCAGACATCCTGTTTTAAACGGGACAGAAAACAACAGTGATGTCCCATTTCAAATGGTACTCAGGGCCAGTCTAGCCTCACTGGGATAAATGCAAGGTGCCAGTAGGCTGACCAGACGCTCCGTTTGAAACAGGACAGTACTGTTGTTTTCTGTTCCTGTTAAAGCGGGACATCTGGTCAGCCTACTGTGAAGTCCCAATGCTTCCATCAGCTCTGAGCAAAGATCCCGTCAGGGGCCAGAGAAGAGACTTTGAGAGATAAAATAGTGCCTGATGGTGAGTTTGTGTGATTGCTTAGGCTCCCTGAGTGACTGGTGCCCTGATATCTATGCATCTCTGTCCTTGTCTGTCTATCTATCATCTATCTATCTATCTATCTATCTATCTATCTATCTATCTATCTATCTATCTATCTATCATCCATCATCATCTATCATCATCATCATCATCATCTGCCTCTTACTTTGGCCAGGGGACATCAGCTGAAGACCTGGCTGCTAAGCATGTGGAAGCTAAGGCAGTGATCTAGGCATGTCGCTGTGTCCTTTCTCGTTGGCACCAACCAGCTGGTGAGGGATTTGGAAAGCCTGTTGCAATATTGCCAATAGGCCTCTGCCCTGCCTGGTGGGAAACCCTGTGCCTTATGGGTGGGGGGCAGTAGGAAAGCCAGCAAGAGAGTATTGTTTCTAAAATCAGAGGTCGCTGCACCCGGAGTGACGATGGCCATCAGCTGGCAGCAGCACATGGCAAGGTGGCTGCAGCGGGGCTTTTCCCAGCCTCATTTTCCACACATCACAGGAGACGATTTGCTGGCAGAGAAGGTCAGCTGGCACCTCTGCACTGTTTACATTTGGTCATTTATTCCAAAGTCCCACAAGCCAATCAGAATCTGTGCTGTGGCTGCCGCGCTGTGGTTTCTGGGTCAGCACCATGGCTCTGTGTGATGTGCTGTCCCTGAAGGATAAAAAGGTGGGCCACCCCTTTTGTGGGGGCAGCCACGGAGCTGGAGGAAGTTCAGCTGGAACAGGGCTAACCCCAACACGGAACCAGCACGAGCCCGGGAAAAGCTGTTCAAAGCGGAGGAAGGTCAGGCGGGCTCCTGATGGTCTTTTGGGGCTTTAGGTACTCCGTCTTCCTCGTCCTCTCCCTGGTGGCGGTGATGGGCACCCTGGCTGGTCACGCTGTCCTAGAGAGCCCTCTTTCTCCCAGGCCCTGGGAAGCTCAGGCCCAGCACGAGGACCTGGCATCACTGGACTCTTGTGAGCAAATTCTTTCCAGGGGATGGGGGCAACTTTAGAACTGAGCTTGGTGTGGCAGGCACTGGACGTGAGGCCCTGTTCTGAGGGGTGACATGGCCTCAGCAAGGTCACAGTTCTACAGGCAGCAGCTTTCTGGTATCCTGGAGCAGCTTTTTACTGAAGCCAGGAGGGTCATTCCAGAAACTGACCCTGCTGCTGGCTTCCGGGCTCAGTGGACAGCACCCAGAGCAGGGCCACTGCAGCAACGCTGGTGGCCAGGTACGCAGTGCGGCTCTGGTGCTGTTCCCGGAAGCTCGCCTCCAGTCTCCTCAGTTCTCACGATGGTCCCGTCACCGTTTAGCACCCTAGATGAATCCTTCGCTGCTTAAACAAGCAAGAGTGTATGGCCTCTGCACATCTGCCCTGGTTAATACCAAGCATGAAGTGGGCACACCATGGCCACGCCACAGTGAGGAACACGGTGTGGAGGCAGGTTAAGCTGCTAGAGCAGGCCTGGGCGAGATGTCGATTGCGGTCCACTGATGGACCACCAAGTCATTTGGGGCTGACCGCTTGAATAATACAATAAATAGCTAATGGACCGCAACACTTGGAGAAGGAGCCCTTGCCCTGAGAACGTCTGACCCAGCCTGTGCTAAAGTTAAGCAGAATTTGAATAATACAGGAGAGCTTACTCATTTTTCAACCGTCCCAGTATAAAACATTCTCACTGAACCTAATATTCACCCCTTTTTGAGGTCCTGTGGGAATTTTCCACATTTTAAAGTGTGCTGAAGGTACAAGCCATAGGGAGCTGATGGGTCAGTTGGCGATAGAAACATTCTAGGGGGCCAGTAGGCTGGGGCACTCTTGTCACTAACATCAGTCACTGACAGGTATAAGACAGCTCTTGTCATGGACGTAGATTCCTGATGCTCAGTTTGTCCCTGTGTGCTACGGTTGGGCCAGGAAGCAGTTTTAAGGTTGATGCTCTCTGCTTTAGGGTCTGCCTAGTTCTCATGTTCTCCGGACAAAGGGAGGCCCAGAAATGTCCACATCCAAATCCCCAGAATTTGTGAACATGTTTTTCTTGGTAAAGAAAAATTCAAGTCGATGACCAGCTGACCTTAAGAGAGGGAAGCCATCTTAAACCATGTGGCTGGGCCCAATGGAATCACAAGGGTCCTTAAAAGTAGAAGAGGGGATCAGAAGGAAACAGACCTAGGCAAGAATGACCACAGATGCAACATTGCTGGTCTTAAAGATGGAGGGATTGGACCATTAGCAAAGAAATCAGGTGGGAGAAACTGGGATGGCTCAGCGGGTTAAGCGCTCACGTTGCAGCCCCGGGGACCAAGGATCGAATCCTGGCCCCGGCCCGTGAGAACCCATATGCTGAACTGGAGTGTGCTTCCCATGCTGGAGGCCCCCAGTTTGGTTCTCATACCCCAGTTCAGCCCCCAGCTTGAGAGGGTGTGCCTTCTATGCAGGAGGCCCCCAGCCCAGTTCCTGCCCTGCGGAGCCCCTGCCCACCTATATGAAACGAGACCATGTTGAAAGCTAATGATGTACAACTATGGAGACTGCAGAGGGCCCTCTCCCTTCTCTATGTCTCTCTGTCTCTGTCTCTCTCTGTCTCAGTCTCTCTCTCTGTTTCTATCAAAAATAATAAAATAAATCTTAAAAAAAAGAAATCAGGTGGCCTATCGAAGCTGGAAAATGGGGTTCCCTCTAGTCCATAGGAGGAATGCAGCCTTGTAGACTACACATCTTGATTTTAGCCCAGGGAGGCCTGTGTCAGACTGCTGACCTCCAGAAATGCAAGATAACAAATTTATATTGTGTGTGTGGTTTTTTTAATTTTTATTGTTTTTGACAGAGAGAGAGAGACAAGAGAGACAGAGAGAAGGGGAAGGGCCCAGAGTAGTCTCCATAGTTGCATGTCATTAGTTTTCTACAGTTTTCATTCCACAGGTGGGCACTGGGCTATGCAGGGCAGGAACCAGCTAGCGGCCTCTCACATGGGAGGCGTGCCCCAGTGAGAACCTAACGGGGGGCACACCTCAGTTCAGCACATGGGTCCACAAGGGCTGGAGCCAGGATTCGATCCTTGAACTCCAGGGCTCCAAGACAAGTGCTTAACCTGTTGAGCCATCCTGGCCTCCCCTATTTATATTGTTTAAGCCACCATGTTTAAGGTAACTTGTTATAGCCCAAGTAAGAAACTAATACAAGACTTTCCTTCATGCGATCCCATGAAACTCCAAGTGAGATTATGGCTAAGAAAGTTTTCTTGGGCATTTAGTTTCTGGAGAGGGAGAGTTGGCAAATCAATTTTCCAATTATGAAAGGCTTAGATAATGGAAAACTGTGCTTTCCTTCTCCAATCAGGATGCAGATCTCTGTAACTGTGGTGAAATAGAAACATGCGAAAGAAAATTTCTCAAAATTGATGTGCTGCATGATTCTATAAGAAACAATCTCATTTGAGATCCTAATTCCAAAGGATCTATAATAGAATAAGAAGACCAATTGTCCTGTGTTGAAAAATTAAGCCTGAATTCATTGTGAAGAAAAACGTATATATAATAGAAAAGCCATTATGAATTATTTTGTTCCAACCTACCAACTATATTATTAACATTTAAGTATATTTCAAATGCTTGTCACCATGCACTATTCTCACAGTCAGGGGTTAGGGGCTTCTGGAGGACGTGGACTAGAGACTCTGCCCCAGGGGACCCCTTTGGGACCTCTGCTCTCAGGGCCCAAGAGCAGAAATCTGAGGAGTATTTGTGGGCCCAAAGGCACTCAGGTTGTGACCACCCACACCTAACGTTTGTCTGCACATGAACTCTTGCCTGCAGTGCTAAGTCAGGATGGGAGCTTCACAGGGGGCAGGCACTGGCTCAGGCAGGAGTGTTGCTGATGGAGAAAGTGGACATCCCTTCAGGGAGAGAGAGAATGGGGCTCAGGCAGCCAGGGCCATTTGGCTAGAAGCCCTAGGGGTGGGGGTGGGAATGAGAGCCAGCAGGGAGCACAGGGCTGGGTGTCTGCCACATAGCTGGACGTAGCTTCCATTCCCCGGGGACTCAGACCAGGAAAAGTTTGGACTTGACAATGGGGAGCTGAGATCATTAAGCAAAGGGTCTCAAAACCCCAAAGTAAGGCTGTGAGCAGCTCTTCATCTACCGCAGGGGTTCCCAACCTTTTTATACCCTAGGGAGCATTCTAAAATATCAGTAGGGCGGTGGACACCAGCTATTTCTAAGGATATTTATTATTGAACAAGAATAAAAAATAATAAACAAAAATAATTTTAACATAATAAATTTATTGTACAAATTATATACACACAAAGAAACATATATACAAAACGTAATACAAAGTAAATAAAAAACACACGTATAATAAAATCATTTAAAAAAACATAAAAGAAAACATAAAAAAAACAATCTGTCAGTGTGATCTTTGGCATTGCATCTCATTGGCCAGTGCCTCGTAATTAGGAGAGTATGACGACAACCCTGTTAGCAAACAATTACTAAGATGCTCATCGGTAAGTCAAGATCTACATCGTAATTTTATTAAATTCATGTTTGAAAACAAAGATTCGCATAAATACGTTGACCCGAAAAACGATTTGATTTTATATGCCACTTTTTTAAAAAATGGAAACCTTTCTTTGTCGACTATGTTTCATAAGTCCTCTGATATTAAGGATTTTAGCAAAATATCGTTCTTAAGGTTCAAAATTTCTAACTCTAGTTCTTCTGCTTTCCCCTGAACAAGGTCTGCAATACATGCGGCTAGTTCTATTCCATTTATTTGGCAAGTAAAAGGATTGATACAGAAGGAGACAATTGGCTCGATATTTGTCAACTGCAGAAATCTCTCTTCAAACTGGTTTTGAAGCACTTGCAGGGTCTCAGTAAATAATGACACGTTTAATTCACTGTTACCTAGCATTTTCCTCATATATGGGAAGTGCACGAGAGACTTGATATGCAGATGTGATATCAACAGAGTCAATTTTGCTTTCAATGTTTTTACAGAGCTTATCATTTCAGCTATATTTTTGTCTTTTCCCTACAACTCCAAATTGAAAGAATCTAATTTTTCCATGGTGTCAGCAAGAAAACCCAAATCCACCAGCCAGCAAGAGTCTGTTAGTTCATCATCATTTTCATTTTTATCATGTATAAATGTTTTTATTTCTTCAATTAAGTTCACAAATCTTGTAAGAACTTGACCTTTACTGAGCCAATGTACTTCAGTATGCAGGATGAGA
>PVKE010032784.1:0-18282 GCA_004027555.1 Craseonycteris thonglongyai
GGGGGTGGTGACAGCATCAATTGAAGAACCCCTGAGCTGTGGATGGAGCCACAGTGGGTGGGACCAGCACCCTAATCACATTCCAGTACCAGCCCTGCAAGTGGTCAGTGCCCTAGGCATTAAAGCTCTTAAAGGATTACCTAGAATAGGAAAACTCTGTCAAAAGTAAAAGCGAAAACTCCTCCACTGCATTCTAACTGCAGCATGAAACCGTTGCTCCCTGCAGTTCTACTGTCCCTGATCCCCTGGCTTATTCGTGTTATCGAAATGGATTTCCAGATGTGGTGGAGATAAGGATACCCACTGTTAGCTGAGCACATCTCTCATGGGTCCCCTTGTTTCCAGGCTGTCAGCTTTCCGTGAAATAAGAGTCACCTATTCAACCCTGAGGTCCTCTTTTCAGCCACAGGTCATGAGACACACTGTGGAAATTGATTATGCTACTCGCTTCAGCTGGGAGGCAATAACTGTCCATCAAAATGACTATTACCACCAGCAATCACTTTCTGAAGGGACTAAGCCCTTATGACCAATTTTAACTTGAACATAACATAATTTCAACAGTTAAATAGTAGGTTTCTGCTCCATAAGAGTACTTCTTTTCAGAAGTGCTTTCCAATCTATTATCTCCTTTTATTATCTTAACATCTCTGTGAAGAAGTTGAAGTAGTTAAAGGTACAGAATCCCAGAGCCAATAAAGGACTGACCATGGTCACTTACAAAGGCAGTGTTCCTACTAAGTCTAAACCTCAGTCTACACCCGACCTTGATAAACTTTCCAGTACACCAGGCAAATCTGGCCCCGTCTCAGCCTTATGAATCCCACCCTCCTCACCCAGACATTGTCAAGGTCTTTGGCCATTTGCAAATCTCATGTGATAATTCTCCCTTTCTGGATCTGCCACATCAGCATTACCTACCTTAGAATGAATCAGTGTGATATTATATTTTCCAGTGAAACTTCATGTCTCTTCATTCACTCAACCAACACTTGTTGAGGGCCTATTCTGTCCCGGGCCCCATGTCTGGAGAACTCGAAATAGTCAGCATCCCTGATCTCATGAAATTTACATTCTAGTAGAAAGGAAAGTCAATAAGCTAGAACACATGTAAATGAACAAGAAAGCAGCTGCTGTCTCTGCCTCATCCCTGTGCCCCTGCCATCGTTATTTCCATGCATGTCCGTTCAATAGCTTCCTCCTATAAGCACCTGCATTTTTCCACCTGACACTTTCTCTGGCTTGTCCGGCTCTCATGCAGAACAAGCCTGCAGCGCTAGAGACTGGATAGCACCAGAGCCAGCACTCAACCAGTAACAGATTAGAGTCAGTGGATAAATTCCCCCGTGTCCTCACCTCTCAGGAGGAACAATTTTGAAGCCTGCTCTTCTACTCTGTCACCCTGGTTTCCAACTGGCAAGGAGCCCCCAGTTGCCTACCATGGTCACCCGCCCATTAAAGCACCCTATATTAGCTTCCATTGCCTCCTATCAGTACTCCCAAGCTCACTTAAGAAGTATTTAAACTCAGATTCTCCTCTGGGGACATTTCCTAAATGCGATGAGGAAAAATAAGTCAGTGTGGCATGAAACAGACTGAAAGAAGGACATTAGACTGGATGTTCATGGAAAACTAAAGAATGAAGTGGAGTTGAGCTGAGATGATAGCTGAGCTGAGACTTGAATGACAGGAAGAGCCTGCCACTAGAACCTGGGGGATCTGAGGGACAACATTCCCAGGGGAGAGGATAGCAGATAGAAAGACCTGGAGGCTAGATGAAGCTAGAGTGCTTGAAGACCAACACCCCAGGTCAGAGTTGGTTCAAGCAGATGAGTCAGAGAAGAGGGGAGCTGGTCCCAGAGCCCATTGGAGCGAGGGCAAGGATTTCTGGATTTCACATTAAGCACAGGGGAAGGCTGCTAGACAGCCAAGCCACAGTGATGTGATCCCATCCACTTTTTGGAACAATCATTTTGGCTTCTGTTAGTTTCCAACACCACACAATATGCATAACCAGCCCCATGAGATGGCTAAGTTAGACCACATATGATGTCCACTTAGTTAACTATAGAAAGAAAAAACAGTGATTCAAGACTTTTCCTATTTTTAAACAGGAAAACTTCCTGTTTCTTCCCACATCTCTAGCCCCAAACTTCTCATAACAATAACGTGTCCATCAAGCCCTTCCTGAGGAAAAGTCATGGGAAGTACAACTGGGACGTTACTACTCCTAAGTATGTGTCAGGTAGCAATGTGCTCAAGAGTTCTGTTGTGCTGCCTTTTTCACATCAAAGAACTACAGACAACGAAGTCTGCACCTGCCTCTCTCACCCGCTTATCTGGCTGGCAGGGAAGGAAAAGAACTTGCACGGAGGTGAAGGCAGAAGCTGGGTGGGACAACAGTGAAATCTACAGTAAAAACCAAGTTGGCCCAAGGTGTCCTGCAGGCTGTAAAATGCAATTTAGTCAGAATGCCATTTTTTGGTTGAAATAATGTTAATTATTGGAATGCACAATTTTAAATATGCAAATTAAAAGTGTGAAAACCTGAAAAAAGAGTTCTCATACACGAAAGTTTAAAGAATCCAATCACTTTCTTAATAAGTCATTTTAAATTAACAAGAAAAAATGTCTTTTGCTAACAGAAGAGAAATGAAAAATACATCTGACCAACTGGCCCCTGATTTCAAACTATCACTGCTTTTAAGTACCCCCTGTTCTTAATGGTGCTGTACTAATGCATATTCCTTCTCATAGAAACTGTTTTGTCACTTTGTTATTTAACATAGGTGCTACAGAAGCAACAGTCAGAATTTTGCACCTATTAGAGCAAAAAGATGAGGCTAGTTAGGCTGATGCTTGACACCCAGTCGGAATAAATTAGTTCCCCCTCCTTGACAGGGTCCTTTGTCAGTTTGCTTGGGTGTAGGGGGACAGGGGAGACAGACACTATTGCAGCTCAGTTAATGCTGTCAAGAGCAGAATGTCAGATGAGGTGCAGAGAAGTTTATTTCGAAATCACGGCTTTGAGCTAAAGCATCTCGACACCTATGCTCCCAGCCAGCCCGTCACCCTGCTCACGAAGACTAATTCCAATCTTTAGCACTGTTCCCAGGAGTTATTTACTGGGAGGTAGATTATTTTGAGGGAGAACCTGGAACCAAATTTCTTAATTAACATGCTCTCCAAAAGAATCACATAGAGAAAGCTTCTCTCAACAATTAAGCAAAAGAAAGCGATTCCCTACAGGTGTTAAGGGGAGACTTTGCTCAAGAAAACAAATAATCGTTTTATTCATTTCTAATTCAGAATACTTTCAGGACGTTTTCTGGACATCTTATATCACAGAATAGTCACATGTTTTTGTTAACACTGCAGAGGTCTTCTGTGTTTTATGTCTTACACTTAGGCCGTGAATTCACAGGGGGTAGCTCCCAGAAGCTCTGGCTCCTTCCCGTTGCATCTCACACAGTGAGCTTCTCAGCGTGGAGCAGGCTGGCACCTCAGTGGAACCCAAGTCCCTTTCTCTTCAGCTTCATTCTTCTCTGATCATTTTCCTTCACACGTCTCAGGAAGCTGTCTCAGCTCTTACAGTGCTTAATATACTAAATATGAACATTCATTCTCTTGGCAAGTATCTTGCCCTTAACTTGTTTGTTCACAATGCCAGCTACGTGGCAGGTAACCTTGTAGACTCTCCCAGTTTTGCCAGGGGTACAGCTGTGGGCAATACTTTTTGAACAGTGCCCATTCCCTTGATGTCTACAGTATCACCTTATAGATCTGCATGTATGTGGCCAAAGGAAAAACCACATGTTTTCTAAAAGGCCTAGTGGATATATAATGGATAGCTCTCCTCTTTCCCTTTGTGTTGCTCATCTTGGCAAATTACTGGAATAAAGGCAAGTCACTTCTTGAGTAAAATATTTTTACAATTTTAGCTCTCACAGCATTTTCTTCTACTTGAATGTCATGTCACTAAGTAGTATGGAAAGTCACACACACCTGAGATCTAAGAAGTGGTTATGTTTTGCTGACGAGTCAAGACACCTTTTTCCTTGCTCAGATATGAGGATTATAACCAATATAGTAACAAGGCACATCTTCTGTGAACTCTACTGCATCCAAAGTCATTTTGGGGGGACAGAGGTAACACTATTTATTAATAGTTGATTCTGATCCCATATTAGCAAAATGGGAAGTTACATTTGAATTTAAACTTCTGTTTTAATGTTTGCTTTAAGTTGCATCACTTTATTTCCATTCTCAGAGTAATTATCCACTTTGCAATATTGATGTAAAATAACCATTTCATCTTGTCAAGTGGGTTTATAGAATGATCCCCAGTGAAATAACTTGTTTTAACTTAAATGAATAAAGTAGAAAATATTGAGCTACAATGTCTACATTATTAACATGCATAGGTATACTGCGAACAATATGTGAGGCTCATTCACTCCACGATTCATTGTGAGGTGTTGTTCTGTACCAGGCATTGTTCTAGGTCCTGAGAAGCAGCAGTGAACAGAAATCCCTTCACCTGTTGGAGTTTATATTCTAATAAGCAGGAACAAACCAATCAGCAGGCCAAACAAATGTACCGGTATGTTTATGCCAAAGGCAATAAATGCTAAGGAGAAAAATAAAGGTGAGATGAGAAACAGGGAAGGTCTGGAAGTGAAATAGCTATTTTAAACAAAGGGTCAAGGAAGCTTCCCTGATGAGGTGACATTTGGGAAGAAACCTGAGAAAAAAGACCCATTCCTAAATCCAGGAAGAATATTGCAGATTACAATAATGGCACTTGCAAATGTCCTATGGTGAGAGTAAGCTTGGGGTATATAAGAAACAAGAAGAAAAATGTGGCTGATGCTCAATTATCAGGAGGAATAGTAGTAGGAAATGCGGACAGAGAGATAGTCAGCAGAGGCCTGGGGCAGATCATGTAAGGCAGGAGTGTCCAATCTTCTGGCTTCCCTGGGCCACATTGTGGTAGGCCACACATAAAATAAACTAATACTGGTGATAGCTGATGAGCTAAAAAATATTGCAAAAAAATCTCATGGGGAAGCTGGGATGGCTCAGTGGGTTAAGTGCTCACTTTGTAGCCCTGGGGACCAAGGATCTAATCCTGGACCCGGCCCTTGTGTACCCATGTGCTGAACTGGGGTGTGCTTCACATCAGGGAGGCTGCCAGTTCAGTTCTCACACCCCAGTTTGGGCCCTGGCTCGAGGGGTTTGTGTCTCCAATGTGGGAGGTCCCCTGCCCAGTTCCCACCCTATGTGGCCCTGGCCCACTTGTGTGGAACAAAACCATGTAAAAAACTGATGACGTGCAACTCTGGAGACTGCTCTGGGCCCTCTTCCTTCTGTCTGTCTCTCTCTGTGTCTGTTTCTCTCTGTTTCTCTCTGTCTCTGTCAAAACCAATAAAATGAATCTAAAAAAAACAATTCAAATTGTTTTAAGAAAGTTTATTAATTTGTGCAGGGCCACATTCAAAGCCATCCCGGGCCACATGTGGCCTGCAGGCCATGGGTTAGACAAGCTTACTATAAGAACTTGCACATGGTTGCACAGAAGTATCAAGAGTCTCCTAAAAGTCAGGCACTGAGGATATGGTAGTGAGCAAGACAGCTAAGCTTCCTACTATGGAGAGTTTACTTCTAGTAGATACACACACACACATACACATACACATACACACTTCACTTCCCTTTTTCATGAGCCCTTTCCTTACCTCCGGCAACTTCACAATTGTTCCCCAATCAGTAGAGGAAGCAAAATCAGATTACCGGTATCTGGGAAATAAAATTGCTTGTCTCCTATTTTGCCCTAAACATACATGACCCTAAACCTCAGCTCATAGGGAGCCGATGTAATGCATCAGTGGTATTTCATTAGTAATGACAGCAAAACATGTGTATTTACATTGCAAACTTCTATTTGTGTTAAAACAAGAACTCCTTAGCAAAATTAAAACAAGCTTCAAATATAAAAATAACTCCTCCAGAGTAGCATTTTAAAATATAAATCTGCAGCCTAACATATAGACCATTTCCAGCAGTTCTCAGGAGCACTAATCCTTGATCCTTGTCTGATTTCTAATTCTTATTAATGCATTCTAAGTTTTAACTCAAAAGCAGTCATCATTCTCTGCTTTAGCTTGTCCCTGAGTTTAGGGTAAGACTCCAAATCCCCCACTGTTTCATCTTTGTTCCTAAGAGGAGAAAATTCACCTAGCAGCCTCTGGCGATGTTCTGGTGACAATGGACACTGCAGGCAGAATCCCCCACTACCCACCCGACCACTTAAATAGGTGACCTGCAGAGGGGCAGCCAGCACATGCTTGTGTCAGTGTCACTAACTCTCTAGAGCCTTGTTTATGATTCTCTGTTACTGCACGCATCCAGACCTCCTGGAAGCCACAGTGCTGTGCTCTTCAAGGCCAGAGATAGAATTAACCACCCGGAAACTTCACAGCTCTCACCCATCCCTGCCCCCAAACACATGTATGCACAAACACGCGTGATCAATAGGGCCGTTTTCACCTATGAGGCGCTAACCTATAGTTTTTTTTCAGTCTCATGGCTTTGTTTTGTTCCCTTTGCAGGTATTTCCTCCATAAGGGTCCTCAATTCATGCCCTGCCTCTTCATCTTCCTCCCTTACTGACTCCTAAATAAAAGCTACTCATTTCCTGCTGGGAAACAGATAGAGAAGGCAGGGACTGGGTTTGAATCCAGACCAGTCTTCACAACTCCCCAAGAGCAGCAAGTCAATCCCACCCGCCCATCCGCTTTCAAGCCAAGACTCAATGGCTTAATCTGTACACAATGGCAAAGGTTAATTAATTAACTCTGTCCACCCTGGTTGCCCCTAGCAACTGGCTTTGGTTCATAACTAAATCACAACTAGAGCTATTTCTGAGAGATTTCAATTTGTACTAGAATACAAATTTGATCAGAATTTAGAGCAGAAAATCAACTAGTGGTAAGAGCTTTTGTCATTGATTAAAGTCTCTAAATCCCCATCTTCTAACAGTGCTTATGTCCTATTACTCAAGGTCACAGTAAGAAAGCCCCTGATGACATGCTGTTCTATCAATCTACGAAACAAACATCCAGTGGCCTTTAAACCAATGAAAAGGCCCTCCTTGCAGGGCTCTGGAACACCGTTGTGAACCCCAATACAAACTAAAGCCAGGATCTGGCGTGGGGTGACAGGATGACAAAGCATTCGGAATTCCTGACAGCCAGGTTGGGCCACCGGCAGGCGCTCCCCGGTGCACATCGCAGCCAGCCCGCCTCCATCGTCTCCATTATGAAACTCACTCTGTGCCGCTGCGCAAACTGTTGGTGCCTTTTTCAGCCCATTAATTTCTCTGTAGTTAAGAGAAACAGCATTTCCATTTCTGAGATTAGATTTCGTTCATTAAACCCTCATCTCACTTCCCCACCTGCCAGATTTTCCTCAGTAGAGATCTGGGATTCAGATACCACAACCCATTAAGCACAACATCTTGGAATTTACAATTTTGTTTCACAAACCCTCCACAGACAATCTATCTCACATACATTAGCCTAGTAAAAGATTAAACATAAATGGATGTTTCCTAAAGCATTTTGAATATATTATTATTGGCTTAACACTTCACAAACCACTTCCTTTTTTGCAGAATACTCGTAATAATATAGAACATGCAAAGACTGGAAAATTCAAGTCCTTATTTGACTGTTTTTGTTATAAATATTTAAAGTAACCATTTGACACCTTTATTTTTTAATATTTTTAAATGTTTAATGAACAAGGGAGGGGAATATACATGATGGCTTGGGAGCGTGTTGTTTATAAGGCTTCAAGTAGAAGATTTTGATTATCAAATTGTACTGCCAGAGAAGAGGAAAAGCCTGAACCCTTGCAGGAAACAGGACAGTCGCCAGTCCATTCAGTTTCCTTGGGTGTGACTTCCACGGAGGCAGGTCATAGAAAGAGTATTAACTAGTTCCATGGACAGCTGAGCAACAACATGCCTTATAGGTCAGCTCTCGGACTTTCTTATAAGCGATGCGACATCACCTCCCAAAGAAATGGGCCAGAGAGACCTCGTAGCAGGATCGTGCCTGCAGGTGCTGCGAGAGGCAGAGCCTCTTTTTCCTGGAGGGGAGCAGCAAAGGCCTCAGAATAAAGTTCTGCTCCAGGAGTTGGACAGACAGTGCAGAGGGAAGGAGCTGGGGACAGTCACAGCTAGATTCCTTGATCCGAATCAAGAAGGCTTTAACAAGGAGAAGAAGCAGTTTCAGTAATTTTACAAATAATCTCTGTGTCTGTAAACAAAAGCAAGGCTGTCCTCTGAGAAAAGGCATATGTGGGTTTAAATATTTGGCACTTCTACTCTAATGTAAAAGTTAACCGTTTCAGAGATTAAAAAATAGCTAAATTTATCACACTTACTGATCAAACTGTTCTGCAATGTGATTAACACTGTGATCACACAAAAAAATGTTTTACTTAGTGGATCATTGTATGTGCTGGTGTCTACCATGTCCAAACGTCTCATTTTATTACCAGTGTTCAAGAAAGTCTTAATACTTAAGTGATTTACAGATCACTTAAAATGCCAACCTTGCCATTAGGAGGTACATTTGCTATACATTACTTAATTTTATAGGACATTATTTCTTTATAAACAGACACATTCCTGTAGGACATTAATTAAACCTTTTCCCCGTTATACATTACATTTTGAGGACAATAGTGTTACCAAGTGTTGGTCTGATTGATGTGCCTGTGACACTGTTTCTTGGCTCACAGAGGAAGCACACTCCCTGAGAAGTGGTGCTACTGGGACTCCGGGATTAAGCAACAGACAGCTCTGATTTGTGAAAGACATACGTAATGAATAATGCATGGTAGATGCGCTCCAACAACCCAATTTGCTGAACTATTTAGCATCAGTAACCTAGCTATCGTAGAAACATAAGGACTTTTAGAGCTATGTTATGAGAAGAGTTTTAATAAAATAATATTACTCCAATCATGTGCATCACATTTGCAGTTAGTTTGGATTTGTATAAAAAGAAAACTTTGGCCACTTTATTGTAAAGCTCTCATTCAGAACTGTGTTGGCATATGAGTGCTATGCAAGAATCAGCCACCCGGGAAGGATTTGAGGGAGCAAAGTCTTCCTCCTGCAAATCACACAGTGCTAAAAATGCCAAACTGATTTCATATAACCCTTCTGGTTACAAAATTATGCTAGTTAGGAGCACAAAACTACAAGTACAATTCTTATTGCTTTGAGACTAAATGACAAGTATTACATTAAAATTTCCTACAGGATAACATATTTGCTAACATTTCCTACGGAATAACATATTTTCTATCATTAATGAAAACAGCAAGAGCAGTGTCAAGAAACAATCTTTAGTAAATTATTTTCTAAACATTTGAAATGCCTATTTTATACTTATCTGTTGACACTATAATCTCCAAAATCAAGTAACAAGAACAAAATCCCATGGCCTAATACCTGAGAGACCATGAAAATGCTGTGTGCAAGGTGTCCAGTTAGCATTATTTAAATGCATATTTATTAGTTAGTACCTTCCCACTGGTAAGAATAACAACAGTACAAATTTCCCAGTGCTATTAACATACATAGAGATCAGAATAGGATTTTACTGTAGCATCAGTAACATTTATTGAGTAACTAGAGGTGAGCTCAGCATTCAATATTAATAGTTACATAAAAACTTAAAAGACTGGTCTAGACCCCATGTTCCATATACAAGCAGAATGGCCAAAACTGTATTCTGAGAGGAGCACATTAATGTCCCCCCAAACCCAGCCCAGTTGTGTCTCTGGAAGCCATGAAATCCAGTGACATCTCTGAAGCCTAGGAGTTAGCCATCCAAGAGACTGGGCTTAGGGATCTCAACTTCTAAGCAGAATCACTACAGTTCAAGATCACCTGCCATTTGCAAAGCATCTCACACAAATGTCAGACCAAATGGGGGAGGAAAGCTCTACTTCCCAAGGCGACTTCATTGCTTGTTCAGAATGAACAATCGGGATATAGGTATATTATACATTCATGTGCTTTTTTTCTGGAGAGAGCTGGCTGCTTTTATCAGATTCTAAAAGGTTATACATCACTGTTTTAGATAAACTTTAAAATATCTTCAAATTCTATCGGCGTGTTTAATATCAAATTCTTGGGATACTGGAAATATTTACTTTCTTACTTGGTATTAGATAATTAAAGGTTTGAAGTTGTTCTTTGAGGGCTTGAGAGTAACATAATTGATATATGTTCCTCCTACTAAATGATTATAATTCAGGTGGTATTCAGGTTTTAGAGATTTATGGAGCCCAGGGAATGCAAACACAACATAAGGCCTATATATTAAGTCCAGTGCAAGGAGGGATTCCTAAGATACATACAATAAACATTTGCACTTTACTTCCCCAACTCCTTCCCTCCTGCTGACAACTGACTCAGTTTGTTTCAGATCCACTCCCTCCTACTCTCAAATAATGTGATCTGGCTTGGCTCCCTTCTCAGCTCTGGGGATGAAGCTCCTTCAGTCAGAGTCAGATGGTCCCTGGCCACAATGATTGGGTTGTGGTTGGTGGGTAACCTCATCCAAACTAGCCCTGGTGATTCTCAGGCCACATCCTGGCAACACTGAGAAAAGGACCCTCGCTTTTCCACCCTGGATTTAAATCTCTGAGTTGCTGACAGGTACCTCATAACTACGTAAGGTCCCAAAATAGAGTCAACGTTAGAGAAGCAGATACAAGAAATGGGTAATGGCAACTCAGTTATTAGTAATGTGGTTTAAGCTATCAATCAACACACAGTTGAGGCTGTATCACATCTCATTCATGTGTCCAGAAACTCCCTCTTTTAAATAACCCAAGCCAATTTAGGTTGGGTTTTCTCTCATTGGCAACTGGAAGAAATCTAACTAAATAAGCAGGTGAAAATGCAAAACTACAGTCTGACAATTACCATTTAGAGTTCCCGTAAAATAAACCTCTATCAATATATATGTCTTTCCCTAAACACACTGAAAGGTGAAAGCATCCTTTTACCAGATTTCCCCTCGTTTGTGTCTTTGCTTTCTCTCCCCTTTTCTAAAGTATTTCCAAGGTAACACAAATTCCCTCGAGGACCTACATTTCCATTTAAACCATGCTCTGAAATGCCATCAGCTCTTGAAATCATTTCACAGAAATTTTAACAAGGTGAAGCAGCAAAAGCAATGTAAAATGTAATATATCCATGGCTTTTGAATAGGGGATGTTATAGCCTAATTAGGAAACAGAGTTCCTTCCAACTTCATTTATCCCAAGAAGCTAAAATCATGTGAAAGGTAATGTCACCTTTTTCACAGAAATAAATTAATTTTTTTTCATGGGGAAAAAGAATGGGCTTTATACCCTTAAACCTAATCTTCTGTTTATAGTCTGTGAAATTATAATTTGAATGGCAATTAGCAGGTGACCAAAAACCAAATCTTGGCCCGGAAGACTTAAAAGCTATTTAGAGCAGGGTAAGAAACAAAGTCAGATAAATGAACTACTCTTTGCTGGCTATGGTCAATGAGCTTCTGGGGATTTGGTAAACCACTATTTAGCACAGTCCTTTTTGCAATTATTTAAACCACATACAGAGTCATTGGTGGTAAGCCAGATCCACATAGTCATGCCTAATTTGAAATTAGATGAGTAATCAATCAATCAATAAACCTCCCTTCCCCCTTCTCTCTCTCACCTCCTTTCAAAAACAAAATAAAAATAAATGAATGAAAATAAGTAATAAATAAATAAAATGATTTGCCTAACAGCATAAGTTTTTACTGTAAACATGTGAAATATCAGAAGCCACGAGGTACAAAATTCTACATATTGTGAAATTAAAAGTAGAAAAGAGAAGTTTTAATAAAGTAGCTATAAACTCCGAAAGAAGTTTGGACAATGTTTCTAAGATACGTTCAGCCTGACATAATAATTCACAAGAAGTTCTTTGTAAATAAAACCCTACATAGCTAAGAATTTGTCTCAATAAGAACATTTTTTTCGAACTCACTTAACTACTATTATTCTAGAAGCAAATAAAAAACACATCTGTTGAATGGGTTTTAGACTTTTCTCAAGTTTATCTAGAGATACTTATTCAAATGAAATAAAGAGTTAATTCACTCAAGTCAATTAAACTCAAAACTTATAGTTGTCTAAATTTCTCTAGTTCTAAAGGTTTTATTTTGTATAACAATTGCAGAAGTTTTGCCTCCTAAAATCATGTCAACATTCCTTTAGCTTAGAGGAACACTGGTCAGACGCAATGGCTCGAAGCCCAAAGATTTGGCAAATTGTGGTTTCAGATTTTACAGCATCCTTGCTTTCCCTGTTTCATTTAAAAAACAAATTTTTTTATTGTTAATTTATTGGGGTGACATTGGTTGGTAACAATTAGACAGTTTCCGGATGTACAAGTCCACATCACATCACCCATGCATCGCATTATGTGCTCACCACCCAGAATCAGCTCCCCTTCCACCACCATATATCCCGTGTCCACTCCCACCTCCCCCCACCCCCAACTCTCCCTCCCCGCCTCTCCCCTCCCCAGGTAACCACCAAACTATTGAGTGTGTCCATAATGCTCGTGCCCTCTCCCTCCTCCCTTCCCTTATGACTGCTTTTAGGATCATTGGACAGCCGTACCTTGTGATCAGAAAATCACTACAGTAAAGGCCTCTCAAAACAATTCAAACTATGCTGCCATAGAGAGATATGTGGTTTTCTTGGTCTTGTGGGCAAGGTCTGTCTGATCAAAGGTCCAATATTCTTACAGTCAACTTATATCAAAACACAAAAGCTGAAGGTAATCATTTCAAGTCTTTAACAGATACTTAATCATGTTTAGGCTAAGTACAAACGCTTATGGAGTATTAGACAAAAACATAAGAAGCTCTTTATATGGCTCACAAATTGATAGTCCATAAAGGAATTAAAAACTAACCACTCCAGAAATCTCCATAGAAATAGCATATTAAGAAAAAACAATGCAAAAGCACTCCCCCAAAACAGTGATCATTTAGAGCACAAAAATATGCTAATATACAAAAAATAGTTTTTATAAATAAGCTTTCAGACCTAAAATAAAATGAAAATCCAATGAGGAATAAATTTGAAGCCTAAAACACAGTTCAAATAAAACTATTTTATTTTTTAATGCAGCCATTCTTTAAGTAGTTTGTTCCATAAAATAACATCCATAAAAGAAATTATCTTTTCTGAGAAACACTAATAGCTAATTAAAGCTACCAGTTCACACAGCTGGAACAGGAATTATTAACGAACTTAAGGATTGGAAATAACATAGCATAAGAGGTAGCTTAGTACTATAAAATATCATAGAAATATAATAGGAGAATTAAGGGGGGGAAACCCAGCTCTCTCAAGGAAAAGAAATAGAGCAATGTCTACAATTGCATTCAGATATTCATAAAGCAAGAAAACTAGAGATTCCTGGTAAACGTAAGGCCCAATAATATAAGTTACATTCATAAATATCATTGGTAGAGTTAATTGCTACATAGAGTAATACTTCAGTCAGAACAGTGGATACAGGATTTTCTTTAAATTAGTAAGGCCACCTAATCATTAAAAATGTATATATGAAGGGCTGTTTTTTAAAAAATATCATGTAAGAGTAAGCAGCAAGTGAACCAAAAAAAAATTAGGCTAGTTCTGAATCACAGTTGCTTAACCCCAAAATTCCCATCTGGACCTTTTTTTTAGAAACCAGCACTCCCAAAAAAATATGGACCAACATCAGCCTGGAAATGGATATATAAACACCAGGCAGAGCCAAAAGTAGTAAGCAGTGCAATCTGGGACCACCAGGCAGAACAACAGACTGCCTTTCATCACTGCCCTACCTTCCAGAAAGTGCTCATTTGTATGGATTTATCAGCAATTCCCATTCATCAATTCAGCAGTGCAGAAGAAGCCAAATTTATCATCCAGTTTCTGCCATCTACTCTATTTCCAAAAGTTCAGCTAGAGTGTACCTCTGTGGCTCTCTTAGCTGAAGTTTTTTAAAAGAGAAAATTGGGACAGTTAACTATGGTCAGAATCTTTAAGCAGGTAATTCATAGTGGTACAAGTTAATATACTACTATAGCAGTGCCATGCTGAAATTCAGAAGTCAGTCTTCTTGAAGAGTCTTGTTTAAAAGCCTCAGCTCAGTAAACTGTTACAACGGAAGCCCTCACTTTATCCCACCTGTTCTGTGAGTGTTAAAATAAAAGGTGTGATATTTCCCCTTATTCGTGTTTTGTTTTGTTTTTTAAACTTTTCTAATTATTGTAGGTCTTCAAGTTCCATAGTCTGTAAAACAGAAAAACTCAGGTATCCTTAAAGAAAAAACAATGATTTGCCCATACAGAAGTGATATTTGTCTCAATTGTAAATCAGTTAATATTGAATCAGTGCTTGATATGTCACATACTGTGTTAACATGATAAATGAGAACACAGTACATTCCAACCACGTAAAATTCCAAAACTTTATTTTAGCCAAAGTTTCTACCTAATCACTGATATATTTTTTTCTAGACATGTTGATGCTGGGGGTTCTCCTCATCTTCCCATGCCTCCTCCAATTCTGGAGTGGGATTTCATAGGCTGTGACAGAACTGAAAGTCAGACTAAAGAAAGAAAATAAAGTCACAAGACTCTAGAGCTCACCACCCATCATCTCTGGAGAAATCTTGGTTTGAACTTTATCTTCTGGTGATACATACTATATTGGGGAAGACCAGCCTAGCCTGAGGCACAATTCCTAAAGTCATGGGTTTATTTGTAGAGTCCTCCACACATCTTCCAGTGTCTCTTTACCCACAGTAGTGACTGGTTCTATGACAGCACATAACACAAATATCTGGCCCAGAGGAGGTGCTCAATAAATTTTTGTAGTATCAACTAATCAATTAATTGGTTGACTATATTCCTGAATTCCTTGGCCATCATCAACCAAGTTCTATACCACCAATGAAACATGGCCCCTATCCCTGAACACCTACTCACAGATAATCATCCTGGTAAAATCATCTCAGACTCCATAAAAACGCTCACAGCACTTTTGTGAGGGTGGTACACACTCAAATTTGAATACTCCAGTATAGATAAGTCAATCAACAACTTTTTACCTGAGAGCTTCCATAAGTACAATGAATCGCCAGGGTTAAATTTTCAGACATTATGGAAAGCTGAGGCCAAGGGGAACCCTCAGGTCACATATCTGCTCATAATCAATGTGGCTATGCCTGAACCAAGTACTTGGTCCTCTGTTGGAGAAAAGAAACAGGGGGAATTGTTCTTTATTTGTATATATTTTCTTTGCTTAAGTATATTTTCTGCTATGCTCCTCATTACTACCAAGTTAATCTGAAATAAATTATGCAAAAATCATTTGAAAATATATCATGAGTCTAATTCAAAAAACAATGAAAATAGTCTCTTTTGTTATTATAAACACATGCTATTTACATAGAGGCACAATTTTATTTTCTTATTTTTTATTTTTATTGTTAAATTTAATGGGGTGACATTAACTGGTAACAATTAGATAGTTTCCAGATGTACAAGTCCATATCATATCACCCATGCATCGCATTATGGAGGCACAATTTTAGATGCACACTGGTTAGTAGCACAAACTCTGGAGGTCTTACTAGGTGTTGCCTTGGACAAGTTGCTTAATCAGTCTGTAGCTCCATTTTCTCACCTTTTAGGAGATGATAGAACACCTTCCTCAGAGAACTGTCATGAGAAAGAACAGTGCCTGGCATAAAATAAATACTCCATAAGGACCACCTTCTATCATTTCAATTCAAGAAAACTGAAGAATAAGTAGGTGGGCTCGTGGCCATTTGGGTTTTTACAACATAATCACAAACCTAGGAACGGAAACAGGCACTAGACTTTCAAATACATGAACAGAGACTTGACAATTGAGGTTTCAAATTAAAACAATACAGAGGAATTCACATGTTAGAGGAGTCCACAAACATTTTAAGTTAGCCTAATGAGTTACTGGCAGTGTACGTTTAGGTATCAACCAACAAATGAAAATTTTAAAAGCCAATGGCCCTCTAAGCACCCCTAAAATATACTACAGAGTAAGGCAATCTCTCTACTCAGGGATAATAATTAACTAGAAAAAATATTAAAATATTTCCCTATCAATTGGTAATGGCCTCTGCCTTATACATGTCCTCAACCCTCCTCTAGTCTCCGCAATAAGGGCTTCCCACACATTCTCACAATCCAGCGTCAACAGGCTAAACCCTGACAATTTCCCAGGTGTCTCCACAACTTTACTCCAGAGCTGCAGCCAGCATTCATGTAAACACAGACCACTTGTTGTGGATCAAATTGGGTCCCCAAAATGTATCCTGAAGCCCTAACCCCTAGTACCTCAGAATATGACCTAATCAGGAAATAGGGCCTTTATATAGAGGTAAATCATGTTACAATGACATCATTATAGCAGGCCCTAATTCAGTATAACAGCTATCCTTATTAAAAAGGGAAATTTGGACACAGAGACAGATACTTACAGCAGGAGAATGCATGTGACAATGATGGCAGAAACAAGCACAATGCATGTATGAGCCAAGGAACTCCAAAGATAGCCAGTAAACCACCAGAAGCTAGGAGAGAGGTATGGACCCTGTTTTCCTTCACAGCCCATAGGAGCAACCAACAGTGCGACACCTTGATCTCAGACTTCAAGCCTCCAGAACTGTGAGGCAGTAAGTTTGTGTTCTTCAAGCCACCCATTTCACAGTATTTCATTACAACATCCCTAGAAGGCTAACACACCACTTCTAACCAGACCTTTCCATGAGGTGGGGTCTACCTCCTGGCCTTTTCATAAAACGTAAACACTGTTCCTTCAAATCTTAAGAAGATAAAAGCAAGATTGTTCTTCAGCCTTTTGGGTCTGTTCTTACAACCCAGTCATGAATCCAGAGCCTTTAGAAACTACAGCAGATTTGATCATCAAAGGTTAAAAAATATGCTGGCTAACTATAGCCTCTCAAGGCCTCGGATGAATTCGAGTTTCATGTCCCTGAGCAGAAGCTGGGTTTTACTAACAAGGATGACTTGCAGACTCGCCTGCTCTTTAACCCTGGGTAACAGCATGTGTGATACCTGGAAGACACAAGCAAGTCTCCTGGGAAACCTGGGAAACTGGATACAGTTAAAATAAAGATTCCTCTGAAACTATTTTCCCAAGCATGCCTGCAAGAAAATAATAAGAATGTCTCCTTCTGAAGTTCAAGTACTGTTCATATTGTTCATTTTAAAACCTGCTGGTATAAATTAAAAATATTTGTAGTAGAGACCTCAGGATATCATGGATTGGTCTGAAATACCAGTACTAGGACTTCCCTCTCCGTTTTTAGGCAAATAAAAGAGGCTCAGAGACCCGTAGTTAATCAAGGGAGAGGTTGAAACTAGACTGAAACTAGATTTTCCATTAAATCACTCAACCCACTCAATCATTATTAAGCACCAATTACCAATTATGTGCTAAGGATACAGAGGTAAGAGCAGTGGAGAGGAGTGATTAGTGTGGATATGGACACATGATGAATTAAAGTAGAGAGAGTTAATTTAGTGAGAACACTTGGAGGAAAAGATGAGAGTAAAAGGCACACAAAGGGGATGCCTTTTGACCTGGACCTTTGAAAATCAGTCAGTGTTCATTAAACCAACATGGAGACCAGGAAAGCAAAGAAAGAGAGGCCTTTCCGATCGGAACAGGAGAAAAATCACAAGGCACAGAATGGGAGGTCCCAGTGGAAAGTGCCAGGAGGAGGCAAACAGGGCCTTGGATGTCAGAAGTTTTGTTTTACAGACACTAGAGAGCCACCGAAAGGTTCATACAGGACATAATTAGTTACATGTTTCAGAAAGCTTACTTAGGGACAGTGTTCAAAATAAACTGTAACTGGAGATAGGATAGACACAGGGACATAAATTGAAAGGTTATGTCCTTGGAAACAACCAAAATGCCCTTCGATAGACGACTGGATAAAGAAGATGTGGTACATTTACACAATGGAATACTACTCAGCGATGAGAAATGATAAATTACAGTCATTTCTGGCAACATGGATGGACCTAGAGACCATCTTATTAAGTGAAATAAGTCAGACTGAAAGAATCAGGAAACACATGACCTCACTTATAGGTG